>NQII01001367.1:336888-435211 GCA_002778355.1 Clitarchus hookeri
CTGATCAAAGTGTACTCGGTATAGTAACACGCAAGTGTGGCCGGAGCTTAACAAAAAAAAAAAAAAAACATACATAGGTCGTAACAGCGACAGGCTTACCATCTGTCATGTTAGAGCTCAGTTCTACCCCCTTACTTTTTTTTTGTCGATCGCTTGCTCCCCACTTTTTTGTGGTAGATCGCTGATGGTACAAGCCTGAGCACCCCTGCCTTAGTTGATGTTCAGACTTTGAGAAGATAACATCGATTTGGAAGCATTCTCTCGCTATACAGTGTAGATGAATTGCGAAAACAAAGGTCTTCCTTTGAACTCAGTGGCCATGTAGCCGCGACCTGCATCATCGCTACCCGATTGTAGTCAGTGCCGATTATGCTGTAGACAAATGCTCGGTGACATGAGAGAGCCACCTGTACGACGAGTCCTTTTCGCTTGATGAAACAATACGACAGTGGCCACATTCAGTTTATGCAAGGCGATACATTAAACTACATAAATATACGCAAGGATTCATCTTTTGAGAGCCAGCAAGTGCTGCCGTGAATACCTCCTCCTGTAGAGACGAGCACTGATTACACAGGCGGGTTTGATAAGACAGTTAATGATAAAGATGGAATGAGTGACCTGTGTCGTGCAGTAGAGTCGATCTGCCCGAAACACACACTTTTAAGTCTTTTGCGTGAAATCGATGAAAATCTAAATAAACCGCCATCAGTTCTAAATAATGATGACCATGCGACTTCTGCTACAAAGAAAAGTAATCTCAGGATGTCTCAGTTATATTGACCACCCACAATAATTCCGTATCAGGGCTCCAAATGAAAAAGTGTTTCATACAAACATTTGTACAACTGGAAGGGGGAAATAATACTGCTGGGGAGTCAGACTTATAGCATCATTAATTAGTAAGATACGAGTAACAACATCAGTATTGTAAATGGCACCATGTATCTATCCGTCAAAAGTTCAATGAAGCTCGTCAAAACCATATTCAAAGATATATCACAATGTAGCAGTCTAATAAACATAGATAAAAACCGCCACAAACATTGGGACTCATAAGGGTTCGTGAAGACCCGTTATACGATGCCTTGCGGCACGATTGCGCTGCATGGTACAGTGTAGTACGAGGTTCACGCTCAGCATTTGATGTACAGGTGACGTAAACAATGCAGGTACCCAGAGTTGTGTACCCCATTCCACAGAAGTTACGCTCAGAGAAATCAAAGGAACACACATTAAGTGACGACTACTCAATCAGTCATCTGTGTGCAGTCGAATACAGTACACTGCAAGGTGAGAATTGCCGTAACGGAAATGTACTCCAAAAACGAGAAGGTAGAAATGCTGCTCATTTATGGAGAATGTAAGTTAGCTGATGAATGTGTTCGTATTATTTTACAGTAAAGTGTAGTATGTTCAATTGAGTTGTACTGAAACACACACACAGTTGTGAAGCATTGTGAAATGGGCAGTTTGAACCCACAGCAATGCAATCGTTGAAGAACTTGCACAGATAAAGATGTTGAGGATGCTGTTTTCGCTGCTATATCAGTTAATCCACACATCAGCACACGCCATCTTGAAGTCGACATTGGCAATCCGAAAACGAATTCACATCGTATTATTAAGCGTCATATGTTCCATCCCTATCATGTACACTTAGAACAAGAATTCCATGGGAATGATTTTCAGAATCGTATAGAGATCTGTCAATGGGTACAGCATCAAATAATCGGCAACCCGAATTTTTTTTGGATGTTCTTTTTACCGATAAATCGTTGCTCTCCAACTCGGGCCAAGTGAATATGAGGAACATGCATTATTAGACCGTCGAGAAGCCACACTGGCTTCGAAAAATGGACCATCTGCATCAATGGAGAATTAGCATCTGGGGTGGGATGCTTGGCAATAAGGTTATACGGCNCTTCGAAAAATGGACCATCTGCATCAATGGAGAATTAGCATCTGGGGTGGGATGCTTGGCAATAAGGTTATACGGCTTTATTTCGTGAATGGTAATAAAAAAGGCAGGGAATATACCACTTTTATACAAATAGTTCTTCCTGGTCTTCTGGAGGAGATACCTCTACAAAACCAAAACAGAGTAATAATGTGGTACCAGCATGATGGATGCCCATCACATAATGCTGTGTATGCACACTGTGTTCTGAAATGAAAATGTCCTGGTAGGTGTATTAGTCGTGGAGGACTAGTTCAGTGGCCTACACTGTCTCTTGACCATAACCCCCTGGACNATGTCCTGGTAGGTGTATTAGTCGTGGAGGACTAGTTCAGTGGCCTACACTGTCTCTTGACCATAACCCCCTGGATTTTTTTCTGTGGGGTTACCTCAAAGGCGCTGTCTATCGAGATATTGCAACAACTCCAGATAACATGCAGGAACTTATTGTGCATGCTTGTAATGCTCTTCAGCAGGCAACACTGNAGATATTGCAACAACTCCAGATAACATGCAGGAACTTATTGTGCATGCTTGTAATGCTCTTCAGCAGGCAACACTGTATGAATCAGTGTTGTCATTCATTCCGCGACTGGTATCGCTGCCAATGGTCATCACTTTGAACATCTGATGTGAATGTTATACCCTTCGAACTATCAATGTCGATAGTACTGAAAACGGTAAGTAAATATCCCACTTTCTGTGTCGTATTTAGTTTTCATGTTATGAAAGTGTACATTGTGCTACATATTTAAATAGGTCTTGGTGAGCTTCATTTAACTTTTTACCGATACATACCTAGTACCATTTAAAAAGTGATGTTAATACTCGTTTCTCACTATTAAACAATGCTATAAGGCGGACTACCCAGAAGTATTATTTCCGTTTTTCAGTTATACAATTTTTGTATGAAACNTATTAAACAATGCTATAAGGCGGACTACCCAGAAGTATTATTTCCGTTTTTCAGTTATACAATTTTTGTATGAAACACTTTTTTATTTGGAGCCCTGATACGGAGTTATTGTATGTGGTCAAAATAAATGTGACAGCCTATAAACTACAAAACAGGAGGTGGAAATGATCATGAAGATAGCATTAATGAAAATTAACACGAAGACAGTGGCGATACTGAAGATGATAGCGATTTTCTACGCCCCTCCACCACATTTGCTACAATAAGCGAAGATATATATCCTTATCATTTTATCCTTCATAANGCGATTTTCTACGCCCCTCCACCACATTTGCTACAATAAGCGAAGATATATATCCTTATCATTTTATCCTTCATAACTTTAAAGTGGTTCTGTGAACTCTCGGCTATTAAAGTAAAGATCTGCATACAGACTATGTATGAACATTTAAGTATCAAATGCAAAGATAGTGGACAGCATACTAAACATTAATTCAGTCGATGTGTACCAATTTGAAGGCAGTTGGTAAATTAATGTAATTTCTATATGTATGGGTGGGGACAGACGACAACCGGAGGTTTGAAGGAATGATCGAACGATCGAATGTGGAATTGAGATAGATGTGAGGATTGGTGAGGTTTGGTGACGATTGATGATAATGGAGGAGGTTTGCTAAGGATTGGTGAGCATTAATGATGACGATTAGTGTGGATTAGTTAGGATTGGTGAGGATTACTGAGGTTTGCGGAGGAGGATTACTGAGGATTGATGAACATGAGTACTGAGGACTTTGGAGGAGGATTGCTGAAGACTTCAGAGGTCTGCTGAGGAATGCAGAGGAAGATTGCTGGGGATTGCATATGACGATTTCTGAGAAATAGTGAGGATTGCAGATGAGGATTGCAGAGGAGGATTGCAGAGGAGGATTGCTGAGAAATTGCAGAGGAGGATTGGTGAGGATTTCTGAGAAGGATTGCAGAAGATTGTGGAGGAGGGTTGCTGAGGGTTGTTGAGGATTGGTGAAGAGGATTGCTGAGGACTGGTGAGGATTGGTAAATATTTCTGAGGATTGCAGAGAAGGATTGATGTCTCAGAAGAGTACGAAAGATAAGACTATGACCCAAGTTGGCCTCGTACATTCCAAGTTTCATGCATCTAGCACGACTGGTTCTTAAACCATAGCCAATTATGGCTACAATAGTGTTGGTAGATGCATACATTGAGTAGCATATTTTTATTCGTACAAAACAGTCGAGACAATGAATAATGTGCAGATTTTGACATCATGTAATACTAAAGACTTCAAGAGAGGAGACTGGAAATGGAGTAACTGAATGTGAGACTTTGGCATGGTTCGGCTATACCATATAAACAATTTGGGTACAAATAAAAAATAAATAAATTTTTTTTTTTAAATTGAAAAATAAATGCAGATTTTTGATTTGACATGCCCTATGCCTATAAAACTAATATCGCTACCAGATACAAACATATGCTTGAAGAATCGGTGGGCGTAACTGCCGAGCACCTTCGGGTATGTTCGAAAATCCCAAGTCAAGGCTTGCGAGCACACACTGAGTCGAAACGATGACTTTCGAGCCCACTCGTGTCGAACCGAAGACTACAAGCCACAGCCACAGCCACAGCCACACAGCTCCCATCTAAAATACATTAAGCCATATCTCTGCAAACACCGCTACTTATGGAAAACCCCATCATTTGAGTTTCAGTCATCCTTGGTAGTGATCTTCACGAGTTTCTGCAGCCTCAAGTGCTATAATTTTTGGCGTGGCTTCATCTGGCAATTTTCCAGTAGGACAATACCCGCCTACAAACAGCATGGGTTTATGAGAACTGGCTATCTTGCTACCGATACCCTTACTTGTCAGCCCGGTCTCCATACTTGTCCCTTATAGAACATGTGATTGAGCCAGTTGGGATAGCAGTTTCAGAAGTCAGCATGTCTAAAGCTTTTGGAGCATCAGTTATAGTAACTGTAGGATGATATTTCATACAGGATGTTCGGGAATTGGTGGTCGTAAATTGAATGGGTGGTAGATAATGCGAAGACAATCATATTGTGTCAAGGAATATGTGCCCGGAAATGCCACTTTGCAAAGGTGCAGGAGCAAACATAAGCGCGCATTTGAATTCCGTGCGCACCTAGCCGCCAATTCAGTGGCTGAGAGGATGGGGGATCGCAGCGAAGTGAAGTATAATGTTCAGGGTAGGAGAGGCAAGGAGCGGGGCGCATATGTTTCAGTTAGACGCACTAGCAACCGACAGTCTGGTGTACAGCATAGTGGATGGGTGGTTGTGGTTCGTTTACATGTTTGGCTTCGGACGATTAATGCTGTGTTGATAGTCGACAGTTTTGTGTGTACAGGTTTACGATTATAAATTTGGCGAAGAACAACGGTTTTGCAGCATTTACATTCACTGAGATGGCTGATTTGCACTTGGTGTATGGGGAGGCAAGAGGAAATGCAGTATAGGCAGCGCGCATTTACCAAGGACACTATCCCAACAGACATGTACAGGATAGGAAGACCTTCATACGTCTCGACCAGCAGCGAATTCATGACTCTGGAGGCCTGATTCCACGAAGAGTGGACCCCGGCGCCAGGAGAAATGTCAGAACGCCACATTTCGAGGAATATGTCCTGGAGCACATGTCCGAACAGCCATCAAATAGCACTCGGGCCATAGCGCACAACATGGGCGTTAGTAACAGCATCTTGTGAGAGGTTTTACACGATCAGCTGTTATACCCTTACCACCGTTAAAATATGCAGGTGTTGGGGCCAGCCGACTTCCGCAACGAGTGGCATTTTGCCAGTGGTTTATCGCACAACAAGATCAAAATTCTTACTTCAGTGAAACAGTNGACTTCCGCAACGAGTGGCATTTTGCCAGTGGTTTATCGCACAACAAGATCAAAATTCTTACTTCAGTGAAACAGTGTATTCATGCGACTAGGCAATGTTTACTCGCGACTGTGTGTTTAACAGACGTGAAAAGATATGTGTGGAGTGAGGACAATCCACACACAACTCACATTACCACTCACCAGAGGTGGTTTCAGGTAAATGTGTGGGCGGGCAATGTCCACAACTGTCTGATTGGGGCACATGCTCNACCACTCACCAGAGGTGGTTTCAGGTAAATGTGTGGGCGGGCAATGTCCACAACTGTCTGATTGGGGCACATGCTCTTCCCCCGTGACTCAACAGTAATGCCTACCTCCATTTTCTTCAACCTACCTTCCCGGAACTATTAGAAGTTGAGCCACTAGCTGTGAGGAAGAACATGTGGATTCTTANCATTTTCTTCAACCTACCTTCCCGGAACTATTAGAAGTTGAGCCACTAGCTGTGAGGAAGAACATGTGGATTCTTCATTATGGTGCCCCAGCACACTTCACATGTGCTGTGCAACAGCATCTCAACCACACCTTTCCTGGATGATGGGTGGGACGTGGTGGACCGGCCGCTTGGTCCCCTCGTTCGCCGGACCTAACACCCCTGGACTTCTTTCTGCGGGGCTACACAAAAAGTCAAGTCTACATGATGCCAGNTCCCCTCGTTCGCCGGACCTAACACCCCTGGACTTCTTTCTGCGGGGCTACACTAAAAGTCAATTCTACATGATGCCGGTTGAGACGAAGGTGGAATTACAACAATGCATAATGGCGGCTTGTGAACAGCTGCGTGATGCGCCACGAGTGTTCAAAAGAGCGCGAGACAACATGCTTCGACACTGTAACGCCTGCGTTCAGGTTGGTATGCGCACTTCGAACATCTGTTGTGAAGGCGGCCCACTGGGTTGGCGCCTAGGTGCGCGCGGAATTGAAATGTGTGTGCTTATTTTTGCGCTTGCTCCTTTGCAGTGTGGCATTTCCGGACACATGTTGCTTGGCACAATATGTTTGTTTTCGCTTTATCTATCATCCATTCAATTTACGAATACCGATTCCCAAACATTATTTATAATAGCATTCAATGTCTTTAATGAACCTTGTGTAATTTGACGACTTTACACTTTTGCACTAATAAACGGCCTGTTTATTTTGAAACCAGCTATTTTTATCACTGCCCTCACTGCTAGTGTAATTTCTCATTCCATTCCGATGTCTCCTTGGTGTAAAAATGTTTACGACAATCAGTGTACTTAGGATTTTTCTAACTATTCTTTTAGCTTTTATTGTTTATAATGACAATAATTTTATTTTTATTTCCATGCTTTATCTTGTAGAGCAATTTTTGGAAATGCATTATACTTATAACATTTATTTTTATAAGGTATAAATAATAATTTGTACTACTAGCTGGCAACATCAAAATATGTATATAAAAGGTTTGTTGTTTTAAATACATGTGCGTACATTACACTATTTGGCACAATGCGGAAATTGAAGTATCATAAATATTGAGAATCTTTGTTAAAATATTAAAAATAATAATTTTAATGTTTAATAATATTGCCATCGAAATTACAGACATGGTAATATTTGTGATTCAAATACGTTGCATTAATATTATCGTGCATGTTATTCACAGTCTTCCATCCCTTAAAAAAAATGTGTTTTGTGGTTTTGCTGTTAATCATATACATAATCACTGCAGCGCATAATTTCATATACATATGAAATTTAAATGGTAACAGATTGCTGCCAGAAAGATACATTTGGTACGGCGGTATGTGGCGCGTGCAGACTCTCTGACAAGACTCAGTTTAAAATAAATCTCGAAGTAGTTCGGAGCCTTCAATAATAAGTGAGATCCCGTCGCAACGTAAACACCAAACCCTCACATTCAGATCATACGAGACTTTGTATGCATAGCGTTGCAGTTGTAGTTCGCAGAAGAAAAATATGGTAGAATGCTCAAGCGAAGTGCGCAGTAGCTAACTCTTCGTATCCCAACATTGGAATGCTTTCCTGCCAATAGTAGCATAACAACAGCAAGAATAGTATTTCAGGTTAGAACAATGTTTAAATAAGTGCTTCGAGAGGTTTGTACTCTTTCTATAACTTAGTTTCAGTACTGTTAGGTTGTATAAAAGTTAATGAAAGTATTTTATTCATATAAAAGGTAAAGTCTGTTGAAAATTAAAATGTAAAAAAAAATGCTTCTCAATGTTGACCATGTAACTTTGGCAGTTAAATTGGCAATGGTCCAGTAAATGTTCGGGACATGTGCAGAAGACGAAACTTTGTCTATCTCATTATTAGTCTATGTTCTAAGTCAGAACAGATAAAGCACGTGAAAAGTATTGCAAGGGCAGTTGGTTGCACGTCGTTTATTGTTCGGTTGACGACAATGGCAGTGGCAGCGACGGTGCCGGGTGAGTTAGGGTCGCGAGGTTGGCAGCGGAGGTGAGTCACAGGGCCAGTTGCGGCTGAGCACGATGGCAGAGTGAGCGCAGGCGACCAGGAAGATTGCGGCGAGCAGGAAGATCAGCACCGCGAACACGGGCGCCGCCGAATCCAGCAGTGCAAGGACGCCAAGCACGACGAACACCACCAGCCCGATCGCAGACACCCCAGCCACCTGCCGACACACGCACACCCAGCTCTCGTACACAGGACATACTGTAGGCAACACCTTGTTCGCGGTTAAAGGCAAGCTTCACCCACCATACCAGATTCCTGGTTTTTATTGCATATTTATAATTTCAAAAATGAAAATTCTGAAAAAAAAACCTACACTAGTCCAAATTAATTTAAGAACACCACATAGGAGAATACATATCTGTCCCAGAGCCAGTACACAAGAAGAAGAAAGTGGTAGTATGTGGGATTGATCAAAATATCAAGTCCCTGGATCATCCAGAATATTAAATACTGTAAGTACATAGAGCGGGCATTTTAATAAGGAGTGTAACCACCCCAAACGGTCATACATGCATTAATTCTGGCATGNGTAAGTACATAGAGCGGGCATTTTAATAAGGAGTGTAACCACCCCAAACGGTCATACATGCATTAATTCTGGCATGTAACCATTTGTACAAGTACTAAATGTCTTTCTGGAGTATGGTGTCCCACACTCACTGCTCTTCTTGGCATAGCTGGACGGTGGCCATTGCCGGGGCTGGGCTGGATGTCAGGCGTCGTCCCATTGTATCCCCCATGTGCTCGATGGTGCTGAGGTCTGAAGATCTAGCAGACCAAGGTAGCATGCATACAATGTGTAGAGCACACTGTGCTACTCTTGTGACAGGGCTGCGCGCGTTATCATGCTGGGAGATTGGTTCCAGCAGTGTGTCGAGATATGGTTGGAGGACATGTTTGACAACGTCATGGATGTAAGACCCACTCGTCATGCGCCTGTGAATGAGTGCCAAAGACGTTTGACATGTATAGCTTATGGTATCCCATACCATAATCCCATGTGTGGGTCTGGTATGGCGAGTGCGAACACTCGATGAATTGTTCTGCTCACCCGCACGTCTACGAACGTAAACACGGCCATTACTTTGTCTAAGGCAGAAGCGACTTTCATCTTTGAACACCACTGCTCTCAATTCACCATTCCAACTCGTTCTTTTTTTCTCTCTCCCGACACTTTCAAAGACGTTCTCAACAATGATCCGGTGTCAGGGGTGAACGTGCCAGAGGAATATGAGGTTGTNCTCCCGACACTTTCAAAGACGTTCTCAACAATGATCCGGTGTCAGGGGTGAACGTGCCAGAGGAATATGAGGTTGCAAACATACCTCTAACAATCGATTGTTTATTGTTAGTGCAACACACATGGGGCCAAAGTGGCTCTGATTACATGTGCAGTTGCTGTTCTGGAAGTCAGGGTGACTCGAACTATCCTTGTCCAGGCGCTTATCAGTGCAGCGAGGTGGCAATTATAGTGGGGTAAGCGGCTGTGGGAACCCTGTGTCACCCATCTTCTCCACCACCGATGATCCATTGAAATCATAGACGTGCACACAGGGTAGGCCAAGAGGACCATATCTCCCCTAATGTAGGATTCAAGATGGCGATTTTCCCAACTCATTTGTTGTTGACTGAGTATTGCTGTCATAAAAAGTGTAATCAACCACTGGACAAGATTAATTTGTGCGAGAGTTCGCGACTATTTGAAATTTATTGAAATTATTNAAAAAGTGTAATCAACCACTGGACAAGATTAATTTGTGCGAGAGTTCGCGACTATTTGAAATTTATTGAAATTATTTGTGTATAGCCCAACATTTAGAATCCATGAAAACAATTATGAGAACAATATATTAGAGTGTGATATATATAGGGAAATAATTTACATAAAAAGTATAATTTAATGTGAATGGTTTCAAGAGACAGCATAACTTATAAATGTAACTGGCATTTCATGATTTGGATAATTTAGTGTATCCATTGTTTGCTTTGTGAGATATTGACTTGAAAATATTTCTTCGCCATTTTACTCAGGCAGCAAATATGTAAGCCATGCTTGTAAACATATGTTTCGTAACAGACAACTGTAAACGAGTCTTGCCTCCCCGTTAGGCACTTCACCCCCAGATATTGTACGTTCATGATCAGATTGACCAGGAATAGAATGACATAGGAATATCACTGATGCATATGGCCGACGGATCGGAACAACTTTTATATCACATGCTGCGCAGTGCGTAGGTAACGGAACGTCTAAATGACACTACCAACCGCAGTACTTTCAACAAGATTATTTTTTGACTTACACCTGAACTGCAGGTAAGGAAAAATAACAAATTTTTAATGGTTCTCAAAAATTACGTATGCATATGTGTATATACACCTATAGTTATAACATTCTCATTTAAGTGAATACTAGCTGTGCCCGCGGCTCTGCTCACGTGGACTACAAAAATATTGTTTAGGTTTTTTTAAAAATAAAGTTGAATTTTACTTTGTGTTAACTATGAGATGAATAATCATTAGATAAATATTTAAAATTTAAGCGTACTTTAATTTTTTACATTGTAATATTTTGAATGTAGGCCTTTTGTTGATTTTTTCTTTTTCTAATATAAATACGTATATTTTATCGCAGGGCCTCTTTGTACACAAAGTTTCCATGTCACATTTTTGGCTGCTGGGGACTGACTGGGGAATGCCCGCTGGGGACTTTCGCCAGACATTGTGNTGACTGGGGAATGCCCGCTGGGGACTTTCGCCAGACATTGTGCACTTTCGCCTGACACGACGCAAGCAAGGCAGTCCCGTCGAAGGCTATCCGGGTGTGAAAAAAAGTAATGCGCTTGGAAGAGTGTACACAGTGCAGCCAGACATTGCCGGTCATACAACGGAATTCAGTAGGAATCACAAATAAATCAATGAAATTCAGCCACCATAAAAGTTAGTTTTCTGGCACTGATTATCAGTTGCTCAATTTTCACTGTTTTCACTGATTTGGCTCAATTATCACTGATTAAAGTTACAGACGGTAAAATACAACGTATTAAGATGAGAGAAACAAAACTAAAAAACGGGAATTTCAATAAAAAAAATAATTAAAGTTGAATTTTACTTAGTGTGATATAGATAGATGTATGCTGCCGCGGAGTGAGGCAGATAATGCGAAGACAATCATATTGTGTCAAGGAATATGTGCCCGGAAATGCCACTTTGCAAAGGTGCAGGAGCAAACACAAGCGCGCATTTTTAGTTCTTTTTATTCTACACAATTCTTTACTACATGATATCACTCGAGAACCACCTATTCGATTTACGTGATTAATTTTTAATTCATAGTTATGTTCTCTGGCTAGGTTTCAGTATATATTTTGTTCCGTAAAGTAACATAAGAAATAAGGAGTGACGATAATAGTGAATCAAGTCGGAATAAAGTTTACTTTCTATTAATAAGAAAGGTATTTCCTCATCCTAACCGTTTGTGTGTGTATGCAGAGTCATTACATGTATGGTGTACGTGTACATAAATAAACTATACGTAAATATGCCCATTACGCACAGCTGGGGTGAATTACACAAAGTAAATCCATTTTAAAATGGGTTGAAATTATGTTGCCAAGAAATTAAAATCATGGCATTTAATGATTTTTTATCTTACCCCATAACTAGTGCAATGCGACACATTGTTCCACGTCCTACAAAGTAGGCTACATGCCAGAACAAATAAGTATTAGAAATGTTTTATTATCTACCATATTTGCAACATTATCGCAATTTTTAAAATTTATCGAACTGATTTGCGTGGAAATAATTCCATGTTGTAGCTTTTTTTTTTTGCTGTAAAACATGTTTTGTAATATTAAAACGCCACATACCTATCCAAAAATGAGAAACTTGGTGGGAATATTTAGTACTAGCGCTATATTTAATTTTTGAAATATGTGATTCACAATAACAGTTAAACATGGATCGGACGGAAAAAAAATGTTTACCTGGAAAATAATCCCTTTTCCCTTGAATAATTTATAATGTGCATGTATATAAAAAGTGTTTGTTTTTATGTACAGGCTTTCATGAGAATCTATCAACTATCTCATATTTTGTGTTGCGACTAAATATTCATGCAACACGTCCTACTCCTTTTATACATAACTTGTAAAAGATATTCCCCACATATAGTTATATATTAATTACATTAAAATAATCATAAATTAATGAGACCATTACGTAAGAAGAGATCACAAAACGAAAGACACAGACTTCTAAGTTGTCGTTAACTATGACATGAATGATCTTTAATGGTGCGAAGAACTAAGTCAGGAGTGCTTGCAAAATAGGTAAACAAATGTGATATATACAGGGGATGGCCAAAATAATATGAAAACCTGCCATATACACCATATTTATTTATTTATAAGGTGTTGGGCCACCATTTGCTTTTAGAACAGCTGCAATTCTTCGCGGAATAGATTCGTAGAGTGTCTGAATAGTTTCCAACGGAATGTTGTCCCATTCTTGTACCAAAACATCCGCCAATTGCTTCAATGATGTTGGAGATGGAAATCTGCTCCTCACTCTCTGCTCTAAAACTCCCCATAACGGTTCAATTATGTTGAGGTCTGGCCAGGGAAGATATTTGATGATATTCTGAAGCTCCTCAAACCAAGACTGAACCTTTTTGGCTGTGTGTATGGGTGCATTATCATCTTGAAATATGGCAGTGTTTGGCAGCAATATGCTAGTCATAGTAAGAACTTCATCATTAAGGATGTCGAGATATTCATTCGAAGTAATCCGGCCAGTGATGTAAATAAGAGGACCAGCTGAATACCAAGATATAGCCGCCCAAATCATAACAGAACCTCCCCCATGCTTGACTGTAGGAAGCAGGCAGTCCGGATCGTAGGCTTCTTTTTGTGGTTCTCCATATATAAACCCGGCCGTTTGTAGGAAACAATGTAAACGATGATTCATCGGACCATACCACATTCTTCCAATCATCAAGTGTCCAGGTTTTATGATCGTGGCACCACTTCTTTCGCAGCTTAGCGTTGGCTTCCGTTATAAAGGGTTTCGCAATTGCAGCCCTTCCATGAATGTTAGCTTTGTGGAGCTCCCGCCGTACTGTTTTTGTCGAAACAGTATTACTCAAGTGAGTGTTGAGTTCTGCTGTCACTTTTGCCGTGGTAGTTTTATGTTGTCTGGCCACAATTCTTTTTAATGTTCGTCGGTCTATGTCAGTTAACTTTGGGTTTCGCCCACTATTCCTCTTCGCCGATGATGTTTTACCATGTTTTGCGTATGCTGTCATTACCGTAGATAATGTCGCTCGTGAAACGTTAAACAATTCAGCTGTTTTCGTCACAGACGCTCCCGCTAACCGAGCACCAACGATTTGCCCTCTTTCGAAGTCCGAGAGATCACACATTTCACCGATCGCTTGTTTTAACCGTCGCGGAACAAAACGTATAATACACTGAAATATAACCTACAAGACTTGGCACGTAAACTGTGCAATAGATACGAGTAGCATTATTTACACGGAAGCAGTGTTGCCAACATGCAACAAAATGTACTATATTGCACGGTGTTCATATAATTTTGTCCATCGCCTGTATATATACACACACATACACGAACACTTGTAAATAAATTTACTATACGAATAGGAATAAACAGTCCAAACAAATACACAAATAGGGAGAAAAATATTTTTTTAAGGTACGTGATAAAGTTATCTGTGCATTCAGTAAAGTAATACGATAAAAACCTCCATTTTATGGCCTCAAATTCGGGGACAACTGGACCAAGAACTAAAACTATACATATAAATCTTTCTTAAAAATTCCGTATCTGACTGCAACATGATTCACTTAGTTTAAGTTTAAAACAGCCTTTATCGTTCATAGCATTACACAACCACAATGCAACTGCCAATTTTCGTGTAGTAAAACAATAAAAATTGTCTGCCTAGATATATTTTATTGTAAATAATTTACAACCTTTTAAAACTAAAAATTTATAACAGGTGTAACGCACCGGTAGTACATAACATAATGATTCCTGCTAAAATTTGATTTGGAACTGTTAAGGCTGAGTTTCATGAACAAAATTTCTGCAGGCTTCGTAAATAATAGTACCATGCATAACATGAATAGTTTATATTGTTTGGAAATTACTCATCTACCACTTTGAATGCTGTTGACGTAATATGACGTTCATTGACTGCAACTGTTATATAGAATGTTCTGAAATTTTGTGATATCCGCACTCTTCGAAGACACTGACGATGTAACACTACTTCGCCAGCAGTTTTCACGACGTTCACTGTAACATTACGTCAGCACCACTCAAAGGTTAAATTACGAAAATGAACGCGAAGGAGTGGTAAATAATGTTACCTACGAAGTGACACTTCTTAGGCAACATTACTTGACTGGGACACGATCGATCACTCGGCGTTTGGCTGATAGCCAACCAATAATGAACGTAGTAGTAATCGTGTCTCGTCTATTGTGGACCAATATTACGATGTTATTGGTACCGCAGAGACCAACAGAACTAGTGTCCATGAAGTGATAGAAAAGGTGACTCACTTTTAGCGTGTCTTAGATGTCTATAATTCTCTTCCACTCTCCAAGTGTTTAAGAAAAATGTGATGTAGAGTGGGGTGGGATCGCGTACCTTAACATTTGTTTAGTTGCGTATAAAACAATCATTAATACGGTAATGCTAGAGAAATTTGAAACTCGCATATATTTTTAATTTTATATTCGAAACCCACCCTGATAAAACGTAATTTGCTTATAATAGTAGTAGAAAAAATGAATTTTCACACAATTTAAGTGCATTTGCTCTGGGGAAAAAGTGTGCACATAACGGAACATTGAGAAATTATACAATGGCATCACAATGTTCGAAAATAAAAGTGATTACATTGAAGCCGACAAATATTGTAACAATAATCACATAAAAATCGCATGGCACTAGTCTTTAAAACACCTAAACATTATACAATTTTATCATAAGCTTCTTTGTACCACTCTTCAAGTGATGCGCATAATACATTTTTAATAGCATTTGTTTCATTGTTTCAATCCTGGAGCACGAGTTATATATTTTACAGTTCTAACTTGAAAGTAATGTTTTTGTTCAATAGATAATGGTTCATTTTTGGAATTAAGTGGTTTGTCCGGAACTCTACATCTTAGTTTGCTTAAATTATGAGTTATTAATATATATATATATATTTGCAATTTGAAAACCCCTCAATCAGTTTCGACTGAGTTATGCGCCACATTTTCCGAAATGCACACATTTCAGTCATTTATCCTTCTACATTTCCTTAAAAATAAATAAATAAAACAATGCTCGTAAGTGTAACTGCTTATAGCAAAACCAAAACCGGTTCTACTATACCTATTTCACTTAGAAACATCTCCATGACGGGTAAAAAACGCATTACGAAGTTTTGCCCCATCATGATATTCTAAACTCTTTGCTACTGAGCAAGATTTCAAGGTCTCTTTAAAACATGTAGATGGAGGTTTAAATATTTGTCAGTAGCTAAATAAAAATCAAAGATATGTGTAATTTATGTTCTTAACTGGGAATATGGCTTAAGTTCTCATTGTCTGAAAGAAGTGAAATTGGGATCAGTCAGAACTGTAAACAGTTTCCACAAATTCTTTTGATGCATCTGCTAATGCTCAAGAACGGACCACCGGTGTTTATAAAGGTGAAATTAATTTATTTACAAAACATCCTCGTGGTGCACTAAACGAAAAAAGTCCCTGCCACTCACTATACATAATTTGCATTAGTGGAAATTGGTAGTGAAAATAAATTCTAAATTCAAACTGCAAATCTAGCCTAGATTTAAATACATTTCGAACACGGCAGGCTTCCATCTTCTATGTTCATACCCGAAGGCCAGCTGTCAGCAGTAATTGCTCGCTTCAGCTGATTGCATTAGTATCAAGTTGCACAACATAAGTAATAAGTGCAACCCGCAAAGGATATTAAGACTTATTGGATGTTCTCGCACTGTATGCCGATTTCCAAACAGGAAATAACGAATTGTACTACCGGCCATGGAGAATACAGATCGCGATAAACTAAAAGAAAGAGAAATTAAGTATGAAACACTACTGACGAGATAGTCTCTAGGGCTAGATATACTCACAAGCATTGTTTATGGCCTAACACGGAAATTCTCGTTGATCTTCGGGAACGGAGGCGGTTTCAGACGGGCTGTGGACGTTCTTTCAAAAGTACATCACAGAAAGGTTAATCACAAAACATACTTAACGATTTATTGATGCTGGTTTCTGTATAAAGATGCTTGAAAAGTTTTCCTTCACGGACATAAACATGCAGCTTACCTCATGGTTGGCTTATGTGTAGTCCCTTATTACAGCTTGTTGATCGAATATTAGTTACCTTATTACGCACTGAACCAGAAATACCTCAACTGCGAACTTTCACCTCACTCTATTCTATTCACAGTATAAAAATAGGTTTATATGTTTCATTTGTCATAATTAAATTACGATTCACTGAAAATATTTTTGTCGTGTTTGTCAGATGTCTGGAGCGGATATGACGCAGTGGAAATTACTCATTTCTTGCCCTACCAGACAACAAACTGAAAATAAAAGAGATTTGTGAAGTTCATTTCGTACCGACGATTTTACTCATTCATTAAAACGTTTATTACTGAGAACCACTGTACCCATACTGTACGAAAATAGTCAAGACGAATCTGTTTGCAGTGAAAATTTTCCTATGGCACCACAACCATCTGCCAGTGCAGAAGAGGACACACAGAAAGCTGCAATTAACCCAGCTATAACAGCGCCTTCAAATGACAGTACTGGGACTCAGACATAGCTGCGAATCCACAAGTTACTCCAAGGGTAGCAAAATTGATTGAACAGTTGCGTAAAAAACATTTGAACTGGAAATGTACACACAGTAAATGTGCTTACAGACGAAATAAAATTAACACTAAACTCGATCAGGCTGATCTACTGTTACATATGGGTAATTATCTTATAAAAGTGCCATTTACACTCCTTAAGAAGCAGATAAACCACAGAATGAAAAAGGCGTAGGAGCAGGAAGAAAGAGACTTTGCCATTAATATTTACTATAAGTCTCCTTCATTTTATCAGTCCTGACTTAAATAAGGTTTTAGACTGCCGAGTGAAAGAACGGTAGGGAAATGAGTAGGTGTTAATGCGTAAGAGATACTATAGAACTCAATGATTTTATCGTAGAAGATGAAACCACTTCTTGGAAACCGATTGAATACCTTTTTATCACTGACTCTTCTTCTGGAATTGTAAAAGTTATTCCGAAGATCAGTGCCAAGCATATTCGTCCTGGACTTTTTGACGAAATGAGCATCAAGTTAGCTACTCAGGTGTTTTGTCGTTCAGTGTATGTGGGTCTCATGACAATTTTTCAAGCAGGAAATGAAAAAGATTCTATAAAAGGCTGTACCACTGAATTTGTTTTTAAAGTCAACGATAAGTTTGATAACTTAAATAGTGTGACAGCAAATTATAAAAACCCAAATAGAAGACCTTTAAGTGTCAAAAACGACCATGTTGACGAAAAGTTTGTCGCAGATCGAAGCTAGATTTCCAAATGGAGAATACGAGGCCAAACAAAATAACCACACAGCAATCCTTAATTTATGGAGTGACTTGAAAACAGAAGGTTTGAATTATCTACTGACATCAAGATCCACTGGAATACTTGTTTTCAGTAATTCGGATGAGATATGGTTACCACAGGAATCCTTCTGCTCAAGAATTGCGCCAAATTGGCAGCATATAATATCTGCGAGGCTAATGTCACAACCACAAATTGCTAACTGCGAACCTGATGTGGATGAAAATGTACTGATGCACGCTGATGTTTCCGAAAATATTTCGTCAGAAAAAATTCAAAATATACGTTTTTTTATACAATATTAGGACGTATTTTTCTGATATGAACGACAACACTCTTTTAGAAGACGTAAACACTCATTTTCCAAACGTCAGCAATGACTCGTGTACAAGCATTACCTATACAAACATTACTACTTCACTGGAAGAAAACGCGACGTATTATTTTCCAGGTTATGTAGCAAAACTATACTTGAAAAGGTTTCAGTGTGGAAAATGTGCAGAATTTTTCGTTGACGAAAACAGTTACTTTGTAACAGACGAAAGAGCATTAATTTTCTTGAAAAATTACAGCAAGAAAGCCAATGAATGTGTTTTGACTGCAGCCTCGGGTAGCTTATGGCGAGTGATACATTTTCTGCTGTGCGAGTTTGCAACTTTTCTATCCCCAGATTTGCCACAAAAAAGACGTTTCCCAAAAACTAGAGGAATGTTTGTTGCAAGTCACAAACCGCAGCTCTGTCAACTGGTTCGTTAAAGACTGTCACGACCACAAGTTATTTATTTTGCGTTTAGTAATAAAAATAAGACTTATCTATGAAGCAAAATGACAATCCAGACAGTTGAAATACAAATGTTGCACTAAGAAAAGGTCACTTGAGTGTACATCCCATTCAAATGTTCGGAAATAAAAAAAACTACATAATCTGTAAAACAGTCGATTAGACACAACTGTGTGTATGAAACTGTAATCAGTTGTGTGTTTTCATTTGTTTTTGAAACAAATACATATTTCTGGTTGTAAATGTAAGTTTAGAGCCAAATCGTTTCAACTACTAAAATTAATGTGTAAAAACTACGTCAGTAGGTTACAGTAGTGATTTTTAGTTTCTTATACTGTGTCGAAACCATTGAAAAGTACCACGCCGTGTTTGCAAAAACATAATTTGTTCAGACTTCAACTTCAATTACACCTCCAGCGAGACAGTCCGGATGTCTTAATTTTAAGGTAAGAATATATTTTTGTTTCTATTGTAGAACATTTCGTACGGCCCAAAGTTTGTATACCTCAGTACCCTTATCTTGTAATGTCACTGTATGTTGGTGTGCGTAATGTTTTTGAACTAATTAATTTTCTTCATGATTAAATGCACGGGCTCATTAAATGGTGCAGTTAAGTAAATTGAGGCATTGTGATTTCACTATTGTGTATATAAACATGTTATATGCACATATATGTTATTATTGTCGCTACTGGAAGCTTTCACTGTCATCCGTCATTAATAAATTAACTTTCTCTCCCAGCAGCAAGACAGACGAAAACGTAGTAAATAAAGTAGTAAGGAATTTTAACAATGTTATAGGATAACACTTTTGGCATTATTTAAGGATTATGTATTTGCTGTAATTTGTAGCGATGTCAAATACAATTTGGTTTTATTTACCTCTGCGGAAATGAATTATCAATAATTTATAACGGTTAATGTAATGAATAGTACATAGGCACTGTAACATTATTAAGTCAATTTCATTGTTTTTATTTCTAATTTATTATTTTACTATAGTGAAGGTGTTCATTATAAAATACGAGTGCACTTAGCACTTACAATTACCAATTTAATAATTGATATCAATCATGAATGATGTTACGTTCTTATGTGAAAGGAAATTGACAGGAAATGCGTGTTCACTAGTCGAGAAATATGTCAGACGCACGAAGGTCTACAGCTTTACTCAGTGCTTACAGTTCTCAGTGTTTACAGTTTAGGGTTGTGATCTACTACAAAGGTTACTGTTCGTACACATAATCAGTACTTAGATTTGTCGATTCAAGTGTCATTAAGGCTGTGTCCAAAACTAGGAATGCACTTACGTATATAAGCATACTCCACTTGGCTCTCTACTTGACACATTCCAACAGACATACTTATTTGAATCCGTTACAGCAACTAGCCAGCAGATAATATTGTGAACAAGAATTTTGACGGAAAACAAAAACTGAACCTATGTTAAAACGTAGGAGCATAAATTTAAAATTACCAACCCACTAGGAGCTGTAGTTGAAAAGCGCATATCAATGAAAGTGTTGCTATTAATTAATAACAAGCATTTTTTCAAAAAAAGTATTTGGAAAAACTAGAGGTAGATTTTATTTTAACAGTAATAATGGAATGAATAAAAATTGGTTCTCAATTTTCTCAATCTATGCCTTGCCTAGTAAGAAATTGGCAATGTTCTCACTGCGCTGTACATTAACGTTACATTCATTGCCACGCCAGGTTTACAACAAATCACGAAGGAAACTGGTTATTGTTATCTTGGCTCTTATATATTATTAAATGTTAAAGAGTATACATGTACATTTTTAAGAAATTTTCTCAGAGGCCTTTTTGAAAAGTTAATACTTCCATACCGATCATTAGAAAAAATAAATATTAGGAATAACTATTACGAATTATAAATCGCTTTTCAAATTAGTAGCCTATGCGCTGCCAGGGCGCGAGACGTACACACATTCGTTTCCCCGTGTGCGTGCGTATATCATTTCCGGAGACATGTACAACATTTACGTACTTAGGCGAGTGCGAACGCTGTATGAGTGCGCATCTCATTAAATTAACTTTTCTTTTAGCGTGAGCAGAACGATAAGTGAAAACTTTGAAACTAATAAGTAGTTACGTTAATACATCTAAAGTAATTTCGTGCAAAGGAAGCAAAGCAGAAAACCTTACGCATGCTGTGGGAATAGGACATTGATGATCACGTATAAGGCCCAACTCTGTCAGAAGTTTTTGTTTTTAAAGCGACAATACAATTGTCGTCTGTGTAAGATCAATGTTTAAAATAATGATGTGCATAAGTGGTTATTGTCTAAAAACAAATGGCAGATATGTGTGTGTACAATTACACGAGTGTAACACAGCACACAATTTTATATTTCACAATGAAACCTCGATCTCATAAAAGTGCGAAAAAAGTTGACACTGAAGTTATTATTAGTAATGATAACACTAACGAACGCATGAAAACTGGACATAACGAAGAGAGTCGCAATATTCTACTTCGGACTAAAACGATGCTTTAAAAAATATAACTATTTCTACAATACAAATCGGTTGAATGCAATGACTCGGTGCCATTCGCTAATAGTTAAGCTGTGTTTAAAATAAAAGAATTATGAGTTAAGAAGTATACAGTAACCGCTAATCTGTCATACGTAAACACGTCTTCTGTATTTGCAATTTTCCAATAATGTTTTAATTCTTAATTCCAGCCAATGGAAACAAGTGGCAAGCCTGTTATGTTTACTTTGGTTTCTAACCTAACCTCGTATATCACAACCATAATGAAGTAGATCATACTTCAAAGCTGATATTTTCTTTCAGAGAAGCTTATGTTTGTGAACAAATATAATCGTCCACATGTGCACACACACGCCTTTTTAATATTTGTTTTTACTTACATTACTGTCAATAACAGTTTCCCGCCAATAACAACGATTGNAACACGTCTTCTGTATTTGCAATTTTCCAATAATGTTTTAATTCTTAATTCCAGCCAATGGAAACAAGTGGCAAGCCTGTTATGTTTACTTTGGTTTCTAACCTAACCTCGTATATCACAACCATAATGAAGTAGATCATACTTCAAAGCTGATATTTTCTTTCAGAGAAGCTTATGTTTGTGAACAAATATAATCGTCAACATGTGCACACACACGCCTTTTTAATATTTGTTTTTACTTACATTACTGTCAATAACAGTTTCCCGCCAATAACAACGATTGCTCTGTTCTGAGTGGTCGCAGACTCAAAATTTTAACTTAAGATATAAAATATAACTATTTCTTTCAACGTGTAAGGAAATCCCAACAACGCATACGACCTGATAAGTTCCATTCGGAACCAATACATACGCGAACACACTTTCGTTTCTTCTGCACACGTCTTAACGCATAATTTAACGCTTTAATACTTCTATTGTAAACCCAGCTTTAATTCAGACATCGCAGCTTACGCTAAATTATGATGTCTCCTTCTGTGTTTAAAATCAGCCGAATAAATTAATTTCTCTGTTCATAGCGTACAGTTGTTACCAAGAAGAACATAAATATTTTTTAATATCTTCACTGTGTTAATGTTTTTTCTTGTATTCTGGAATGTTTATCGTCTCCTAACCTACAAATGGATAATGAAAATTTACGAACAATACGTAAAATTTGGAATTATTTGTGACAGTAGGGCATCCTTGTGTGTTAACTTTGTGACATATTTACATAAATGTAATTTACTTTTCTCCAAAGTAGTTATGTTCTGTGTGCCCCATGTTTTGTTGAATGAAAAGATACTTTGTTCGTTAACGATCACTCCATTTTGTTTGCACGATTATACTATATGACGAAATATATTTATCACATGTAAGATCATCGTCATAACGAGGAATTGTTAATTCACACAGAAAATGTAATTTCTATTCGTTTATCGCGGGTATTTTCTCCTCTTTATTAACATTCCCCTACCACTTAACGGTGTTAATTTTTATATGTTAGTAAGATACTAGCGATATGTAGTGTATCATATTTTCAAAACTGTTTTTCTTCCGATACTCAAAAAGCGTTTAAGAAATTTCCGGGGCCTAAATTCTGCGAGAGGAGTGAGTAATTTAAGCCAGTCCTACACGTTACCCAATTTATGCTACTTTCTGTTGTTATACTCATGGGCACAACAGAAAGCATAAAAATTTCTACAGCAGAAGAGAAAAAAAACGCATCAGTTCCATACCCACACGTTACCTAAAGTGCTACTAGAAAAATGTAAATGTCAAGCAAAATAACTCGCAGGGGGCAGGGGTACAAATACAATCAAATATCATATGTAGGCGCTTCGTGGTGCATCCAAAAAGTATGACGATTTTTTCTTTTCCCTGAAGACTGCATTTATTTATGTTTCTGAGTATGAGTACTGTTAATGTATGGAAAATTATAACATGAGTAACGGCACTGCTTATGTATAGAAAATAAGGTACTGTATTCACATGTATGTAAGACGGACATTTACGCCCCTCATTAAAACATTGGAAAATTATCACAAATTTCTTATATTAAAATAAAATAATAGTTGTCATTTTGTTTTCAAATTTTATTTTTGAATATTTTATTTTCATTTTATGTCCCGATGTCACCCCCCATCCCGGCTACGCTCCTGTATTTAAATGCGTATCATTAATGAGCATAATGATCGAACTTGTGCTTTCATTAAATAAACAAGCTTTTACAGTTAGAAAGCCAAAAGAAGGCAAAACCATCACAGTATTAAATTTAAGGCTTTTGTGTGTGCGTGCCTGTAAACATTACTCACGCTACACATTGATTAGCAAAAACCCTCAGCTAGTCGATTGCACTGTGCTGTTACTTGCGTGTTATAGCTTTTAGACAAAGGGATTCTGGAAAAAAGTTTTATAAAATAACGTAAGTTATAAACAGCAATGATGTATCACATAAAAAAATCGTTACACGACGGATATTTGAACTTTAAAGCTTAAAATGATGTATTGTAGACCCACGCAAAAACCCAATGAGCTAACGCACACAGCCTACAGAATATCCGTGTGATAACAAATATATAGTACATAAATCCACAGTTATAGCGTATTTCATAAATTTGTATTTATTGTTGTATTATGACCGTGTGAGTAATTTGCAAAGTTTCCCGTTACTTATTGGCACATAAAGTTTAATTTCGTACATGCATAAGTTTTGCAGAACCCGTGATATTTTCGTAAACAGACATATACGGCTTGAGTTAGTTACTCGGGTGTCCCCATCTTGTCTGTCCCAGTTTCGTGGGTATCGCTGACATTCAGAACACGTTCTACTGTAGCGGAGTTTGGTCTGGGAGTAAGGCCCTCTTCACACAGCGCAATTCCGAGGCAACGCGACGGATACTCGAGTATGGTCAGTTTGAGTTGCCTGTGAGTATGATACCCACAGGCGACTTAGTACCACACACTGAGCATACTGTGAAGCGACACAATCTCACCATTCTCCCTCTAGCCGTGCTGAGCGTCGGTTTTAACCATCCCTCATCAGTAGTAGCTGAGTTTTTCATCATGTCAAGCGAAGATTCGTCAAGTGATGAAAATGCCATTATCGCCTATTACTACATCTATTATAGAAAAAGGAAAATCCGAAGAATGTGGTGCCATCCTTAAATTGAAAGGAATATTCACTGCCGTTTATTTGTTGCTGCTAAAGAGCTGGAAAAGTCTGATTCAAAGTTTGTAGCATTATAACGCATGGCGAAAGAATCATACCTACACTTGATTGATATTGTATCTCCATCCACAAGGCAGAGGGCTACACAAATGCGGGAATGTGTGAGTGCAGAAGAAAGAATCTTGATCACTTTGGGGTAAATCATTTTATTTTTGATTTTGTTACATAGGTATAATTTCATGACACTTTTTTTAAATTTTTATTACATTTTAAATCATACACACAAGATAAAAACATTATGTTTGTCACATTGCAATTTCATTCAGGCTCCTGCCCTATAGCCATTGAAACCATTTCCGATAACGAATTGAAGGCACCGCTTGTGGAAGCATTTCCCTCTTCATTGTACTGTATTAAAGTTGATGGTTCCATTTGATGAATAGTGACGATGTGAGAAGGGGAAGAATATGAAGAGTAGGTTGATGAGTGGTACGATAAATTAATATTACTTTGAGGTATTTGGCCAGTAATGTCATCTATAAGTTGGAAAATCTTGCGCCTGAATGCTCTCAGTTGTTCTTTGGTCAAGGGCTCCAATTCCGGGACCAAACTGTCAAGGAAAGATTTAATCCCCGCAATTTTTCTATCTTTCTCTTTTGGTGTTGCGAGTCTAGCCGTTTTTGTCTGGAGGAAATTCATAAATGTTGCATCAACACCAGTGGTCGAAATTCCACGTTTAGGACCTAGTTTCTTTTAACTTGGGTTGGGGGTCTCAGGTTGTCCAATTGGTGGTTGAGAATGTGAAGCAGGTTGTTGTGGTAGTGATGGAGGGAGGGGTGGTGCTTCAGCAGGGAACTGTTGAGATGGCTCTGTGTTTTCTAGCATGTCATCAACATCTTCATCAAATTGAGACTTAGATAGTTCAGGGATCGGTTGCACATTCCTAGGGGCAGCAGGTATGTTGGGTTTCACAAAAAGGTAGGGCAAACTGCATCGCTTCCATTAGGTAATACGGGTTTTTTTTTAGCCTGAGCCACTAGGTAGGGGCTTCAAGTTCCGTACAAGAACTGACCTCCAATTCGTCCATATTTCTTTACATTCTGAAGCTGAAACATAAACGAAAGTAACATGAGAATGTAAGTAAATTAACACAAATTTTAGAAATGATACCGATCACTTATAAAATTTTCAAGTTAAAATCAGTGGCAGGAATATCATACAAATAAAAAACAAATAAACGGAATCATAAACTAACTAGTCATAACTAAGCTAGTACANAGTGGCAGGAATATCATACAAATAAAAAACAAATAAACGGAATCATAAACTAACTAGTCATAACTAAGCTAGTACAATTAAATTTCTAAATTTAATGAGTAAAAATTGACTTTCTCAGATATTTCGCTACTGGGTGCACGTTTGTCAATCTTTAGTTTTACTTCGCTAGAGTGGAGAGCACCATTGGATATGTCGTGTACGAGACTACTAAAATACTTTGGGATGTTCTCAGAGGAACTTACATGCAATTACCAACCAAACAAGAATGGAAGCAAATCGCCGAACGTTTTTCCTATTTGTGGAATGTCCCGAATTGTATAGGAGTAATAGATGGAAAACACGTCCGAATTGAAAAATTGCCGAACAGCGGCTCAAGCAATTTCAACAACGAAGGTTACCATTCCGTAATATTAATGGCTTGTTGTGACGCTGACGGTGTATTTACAATGATTGAAAGTGGTTACGCAGGAAGAAATAGTGACAGAGGTATATTCCGTGCTTCAGCAATACTGGTTGACGCACAGCGGACTTGATATTCCGTCACGCGCTAGGCTTCCGAACAATGAAAATGACTGCTTTTTTCCTTTCTACTTCGTTGCAGATGAGGCGTTCTTATTATCCCCCTATTTATTGAGACCATATTAAAAAATAATTCTTGATAATGTAAAATGAATTTTCAATTACCGCCTAAGTCGGGGTCGAAAAACTATCGAATGCACGTTTGGTATGATGTGCAAGATATTTCAGGTACTAAACGGTCCAATCCGTTGCCGTGATTCAGAGAAAACCAATGACATTATAAAAAGTGTTTGTGTTCTCGACAATTACGTTAGGAAAAGAGAAGGTACTCAATACAATATTCAAGAACATGACGCAAATGTCACCAATCGTGTAGCAGCTTTACCTTTACAAACCGCCGAAGTTACACATGCTCAATCTTCTGCTAACAATATAAGAAATTATTTAGCAAACTACTTTGTTACCCTTCAGGCGTGCCTTCCTTCGCAGTGGAACTATTGTATTTAAAAAATTTCACGGATATTTTTATATTTTTAATTTTTTTTTATAATTATAAAATACATATCTAGTAAGTAAACGTAGTTGTAAGTAAGTGAAGTGCCTAAGTAAAGAAGTTGTATCATGCAAAAAATGACATCCTTGTTTATTCAATTATAATAATACTATATTGCACATACCTGACATGTTCAACTGCTTCCCAACTTCAATCCAAGACGTCCTTGCTTGAGTATTGAGGCACATTGTAATTAAACAGTTCGGGACGCTTCTCAATTTCACCTACACACTTAATATTGAAAGCGTGTTCACCCGCCATATTTCACAATGAGGCAAGAGACGCCCGAGACCCGACTGGCTGGCGACCTTCCTGGCAGGTAGCGTGAGACTGGTAGGATACCTGTAGGATACGCATCTGTTGGGAGTCGCGCCATCTGTGCCTCCCCACTACTCAACATTGGAAGTGAATTCCAAGATACTCTCAAGATACCCGAGTATCCGCCGCGTCGCCTCGCAATTGCGCAGTGTGAAGAGAGCCTAACAGAGATGGAGTATGAGTGAGAGAGAAGGTAGATGTCACAGTGACAACGCTGCCGATTTCCCCAAGCAGCCGCCACGAAAATGGACTGGCGCTACATCGTGGTGTTCATACCAAGAACTACACATTCTTACCTGCTAGAGTGGTCAGAAAATTTAACCTGTGGAAGTCCATTCCGGGTATATATTTACTCGATGGTACTAGTGGGCGTGTGGCTTGTGAGCACGTTCACTCTCCCCATGAGCCGTCTCGCACCTGTCAGGCAGAGTTCGCCATCGCCGCTTCGTGCAAGGCTCCGAACTGGCGTGCAATGTTCTCGTCGTGCTGCGCGTGTCTATGAGACTTCCAGCGATGACTATATTTTTATTAGTGTAATAAAGGTTCAATGTAGGATCCTTGAGTACTTTTGTATGTATCTGGCCTGAATATTCCGAGACACAGCGCTGGGAAAAAGTCGCTGTTAGCAATGCTGGAGTATTCCGAAATGGTGTTTATAGTGTGCATGGTTTTTGAAAAATAATCGACAGATGTAGTCTGGAGTGCTTGTTATTTTCGTAGATCAGCACATTGAGCACACAGTGTAATATTTTTGTTAAAAAAAAACCTAGTTTCAAACACACTGCAACGCAGTTTAAGCGACAGGTAACCGGGTCCCTTAATATTCATGTCAGCAACATGAACTTTTGCGCGACGAGATGAAAAATTTAGCGTTAAATTTAAGTATTACAGAAGAATAATTATAAAACGACCTTCACCACCAGTTTATCCAAATAGTGTGAATAATGCATTTCATCATCGTACACGAAAGAAAATAAAAATTTTAAAATGCCGCAACCACATGGACACAGCATAATTTCGGCAGTGGCTGGAAAATGAATGAAAACTATGAAATTAATTATAAAAGTTAATAGCGTCTTAAAGTCACGAGGTGGCGGGCTATGTATTCCCGTCACTATTTTTTTTGTGTCAATGACTATCATCAACGAACACTCCTTTCCTTTCGGGAAAAACTCTTATTATAGTAGATTAATTTCCGATTGGTTTTAGTTCTCTCGCTCCTTCCTAAACATCAAATAGATCAACTATAAATTACTCTGTCTCCCACCTTATGTAATATTAAGAAGAAATTACACATTAAAAGAAGTTTCACCTAGAACCTTGCGCTCTGAAATACTTCATGGTACACATTTATGCAAGAGGATGTGTTATCATATGCACGGCGTTCTGTAACATGTTAACGTCTATTTACATGTATTTTAAACAATATTTGAAACGTTGTTATGGAATTTTTATGGAAATTCCATTTCAGCAATGTTTCGTCTTATGATATATACCTACAGTGGAAAACAGAAAATATCCTTTTATGGGTGGAAGAAATATTTATCTTAAGTTTACGGCAATAATTATTTATTTAAAATTCAAGTTCAGAAATATTAAATGAAGCACGTGTTCTCGACTGTAATTCGCAAATTCAAAAGTGGGGCCACATGTTCTAAACAAGGGTTTCTGCCGTTGAGTTCAAACTATACACTATCGTCATCAATTATACTTACGAGAATGATCGAATCCAGAATTTAATTTTCTCGACTATTCGAACATACAACTTATTAGTATTAGGAGGCTAAATAAGCATAAGAATGCAACCATATAAGCTCGTAAAATATACGAATAAATGCGTTATATATTGGCTAGCAGTTGTTAAGTTTTTATTTTACGTTCTTTAATACAGAAGGTACCCCCGTAAAATTAGATTAAACAAGCCACTTAAAATGAAAGTATAAGGAACAAGCTTTCTTCTTCAAATTTCTGTATTCGTGAATTTGACGTGAATTAGTAATAACTTGACTTTTATGCTTCTGAAAACATAATTTAAAGAAGACTGAAATTCTGTTCGGAATATAATGACCGTATTATTTTTCCATTCTAAAGATTGTCTGGGATTCCATAACAGTGTACTGTCTATTTATTAAAAAAAACATTATTTTTGTGGTTCCTGCTATTTTTTCGTGTAAAAATGAATTAGCACTTCAATTTCGAGGATAGANGGTCCCTTAATATTCATGTCAGCAACATGAACTTTTGCGCGACGAGATGAAAAATTTAGCGTTAAATTTAAGTATGACAGAAGAATAATTATAAAACGACCTTCACCACCAGTTTATCCAAATAGTGTGAATAATGCATTTCATCATCGTACACGAAAGAAAATAAAAATTTTAAAATGCCGCAACCACATGGACACAGCATAATTTCGGCAGTGGCTGGAAAATGAATGAAAACTATGAAATTAATTATAAAAGTTAATAGCGTCTTAAAGTCACGAGGTGGCGGGCTATGTATTCCCGTCACTATTTTTTTTGTGTCAATGACTGTCATCAACGAACACTCCTTTCCTTTCGGGAAAAACTCTTATTATAGTAGATTAATTTCCGATTGGTTTTAGTTCTCTCGCTCCTTCCTAAACATCAAATAGATCAACTATAAATTACTCTCTCTCCCACCTTATGTAATATTAAGAAGAAATTACACATTAAAAGAAGTTTCACCTAGAATCTTGCGCTCTGAAATACTTCATGGTACACATTTATGCAAGAGGATGTGTTATCATATGCACGGCGTTCTGTAACATGTTAACGTCTATTTACATGTATTTTAAACAATATTTGAAACGTTGTTATGGAATTTTTATGGAAATTCCATTTCAGCAATGTTTCGTCTTATGATATATACCTACAGTGGAAAACAGAAAATATCCTTTTATGGGTGGAAGAAATATTTATCTTAAGTTTACGGCAATAATTATTTATTTAAAATTCAAGTTCAGAAATATTAAATGAAGCACGTGTTCTCGACTGTAATTCGCAAATTCAAAAGTGGGGCCACATGTTCTAAACAAGGGTTTCTGCCGTTGAGTTCAAACTATACACTATCGTCATCAATTATACTTACGAGAATGATCGAATCCAGAATTTAATTTTCTCGACTATTCGAACATACAACTTATTAGTATTAGGAGGCTAAATAAGCATAAGAATGCAACCATATAAGCTCGTAAAATATACGAAGAAATGCGTTATATATTGGCTAGCAGTTGTTAAGTTTTTATTTTACGTTCTTTAATACAGAAGGTACCCCCGTAAAATTAGATTAAACAAGCCACTTAAAATTAAAGTATAAGGAACAAGCTTTCTTCTTCAAATTTCTGTATTCGTGAATTTGACGTGAATTAGTAATAACTTGACTTTTATGCTTCTGAAAACATAATTTAAAGAAGACTGAAATTCTGTTCGGAATATAATGACCGTATTATTTTCCCATTCTAAAGATTGTCTGGGATTCCATAACAGTGTACTGTCTATTTATAAAAAAAAACATTATTTTTGTGGTTCCTGCTATTTTTTCGTGTAAAAATGAATTAGCACTTCAATTTCGAGGATAGANAAAAAAAACATTATTTTTGTGGTTCCTGCTATTTTTTCGTGTAAAAATGAATTAGCACTTCAATTTCGAGGATAGATATTAATGCTTTGTCATACATTTCTATACTCTCATACAGATGAAATGTCGTCCTACATAAAACTACCTCTGCGTGACGTATTCACCAATATATTGGCCAGTTCTAAATTTTATTACAGCGAGTAAGAGAACAACAGTTAAGTGATTTATTGACGAAGGTTTTCGTTGTTGTGTGTTAAAAAACCTGCTTTAAATTTTTTCGTAAACCAACAGAATTTATTTTGATGCGTGGACCTCTATGGGCTTGCGTGAGTGAGTGAAGATAGCCGCCCAGGCTCCTAAAATTGAGGTCTTGGGAGAAGGAGAGGGTGAAGCGAGGTGGGTATGGAGCAGCGCTGGAATGAAAAGGCGGGGGAAACGAGAGAACCCCGAGAAAACCCGCTAACCAGTGGCATCATTCGGCATGATTCCCACATGTGAAAATCCGGGAGCACCCCGCCAGGAATCGAACCCGGATGGCCTGGGCAGGAGGGGAGTAGTCTAACCACTACACCACCATGGCCCCAGGTCGGCGTGCGGTTAGATGAAATGTCCCAAACCTCGGCGATCGCAGTTAGATCACGGGAGGAACCAAGTCCGAATTTTCACACGTGAGGAACGTGGTGGACGTTTATTGTGGTCGTAGAGTTATCTGGTCTCCCGTCGCCCCTACGAAGTGATTCAGTCACTGATCCAGCCTCGCACCTAGTTTATCCTGACACTTCCGAAGCCTGTTCATGCGACCAGGGATTTCATTTTTGATATTTTACTTCTCTTAACAGCTCGTATGCGAGTAATTTTGACTGCTGTGGTAAGAGACCCGAAGAACAAAGTAAAATACTTCACCTACTGCAAAATAGTAATCAAATAATAGCCGTATACAGGTATGTGCCCGCAAGGTCGAAAAACACTAGCACACCAAAGTTTATTAATTTCTTTGTTTAAAATCTTGGCCCATTTGAAGATGATGTAGGTATTTTGTAATTTGCATTTAAGGCTACGGCCACACTTTGTTTTTATGTACATATCAGTCAAGAGTGGGAAAATACGCTGGGAAAGTGGGACGTGTTAACTGGAATACAAGTGAGCTCACTCGCACGATATCTCGCTTGGGAAGGCGTTCCCTTGCTGGCTCTCAAGGTAACCCACCGATTGAATGCACCCTGGCCCATTTCTGGCAGTTGGTTTTCACGCACAACACCGGCCACACCTGCGGGAAAACGCGCTCCGTATGGTTCGCGTTTGGGAAGTCTTATATGTAGCAGCGTTGTGTTCAAGTTTATGAATGGTAAGTAATGGATTATCTGGATAGCGAACTGATTATTCTGAAGATCCAGAAGCACCCTTGTCTATGCAAGGAGTTTTTAAATAACGAGTCAAAATTCAAACCATGACATCTATAGACTAATATAAAAAACAAATCCCTGTAAGAAAATGTTTGCAAAGGTCATCTACTATTTTAAAAATGGAATTGAAGTTAGCAAAACAGCACAGGGAGTCCACAACTTCACATACTTACGAGCAAATAAGTTTCATAACACGAAGGCGAACGGAACTGGAGTGTTATGTGGCGACTACTTGTATATACGCTACCATGATAATACGTAAGACCCTACGACGCCAATACTGCTGTTTGTGTTGTAGAAAAAAATGCAATCACTTCTTACGGCCTTTACTACTCAATCGTTAGACCCCGATTCTTCAAGTAGTATGCTAACAAGCAACAACTAGTGGCGCCTACGTACCTCTAGTTTGCGATTGAGAATTCTGAATTGAAAAGTTTAAATAATAATAACATTATTCACAATACAATATACTCCTAATTTTAATAATGTTATCCAATAAATATAGGTCCACTGAGTTGTTAATGCTATGATATTTTAGGCTGTACTTGTTATCACACAACAACCACATATAAAGTACATGATATATATATCAGACAATTGGAACATTTTTATGTCTCTCTTGGCAATAATATTTTGGTAAAAAATACAAAATTATGAGTTGTAGTATTATATGAGAAGTGGTATTAAATTTGGGCAATAGGTTTCAAATTTACAGTTTCCCAGCTCTGCCTGTTATAAGAGTAGTACTAAAAGTTAAATGCGTAATTATAATATGGATCCCAAGACACAATAATATAGTCAATTGTTCAGTGTTTGAAGTGCATAGAAATGTAATAAGCAGTGTGCATAAACTCTTGTATAATGACAATACTATTGTTTTGTAATGCCCTGCATAGATTGCATTTGTTACAGACAAACTATCTGAACCACAAAACCTTCGCATGTCACACCGTTAACACATTGACTTTGCCACGGTACTGATTCTTGAGGAGAAACGTATTCAGTGAAGTGTTCTCTGACTTGTTCCACGCTTGTTTCCTCTGATCACATGTGCAGGAATATCTTCCATAGGAGAGGCTAATGTGTCGTCTAAATTATAACCATCCCTCTTCCCGACAAAGTTGTGTAACACGCTACATGCTTTAACGATATTGTTGTTGGCGAATCCACACTAACATTTAATATATTCTACTTATTATTCAGAATGATTAATGCGCATTCCACGTGGTGTCGCTTTGCCCTCGATAGTCTGCAGTTAAATATTCTTCTTTCAGTTGTCAGACCTTTCGCAGAGTATGTAGGCCTCAGTATATTTTCACAGATGGTAAATGCCTCATCTGCCACAAATACAATAAGGAAGCGGTATCCCTGAAGAATCGTTTGATAAAGGTGCTAGGTGTGGCACATGTAATGATTGACAGTAAATATCTTTCCCCAGTTTGGTAGCTTTCAGTATGTTGGTGTCCCCTTCGTGGCTGAATGCCCCTAAATCTATGCATGTAAACCAGTAGTCACTATCTGCAACAGCCATTAACACACCTGAAAAGTACTTTTATAATTGAAATATTCGCTCCCCGCATTCCATAGTTTCATAATCCTCAAGTGCTTACCATCGATAGCTCCGAGGTAGTGAGGAAACTTTGCTCTGTCCTCGAATTTCGCAATGATACGCAGCAATTCTTCTGTAGTTGGTTGCTTCATGAATTCTTCTTTGAGTGTGTCCCATATCGCTACACATGTGTCGCGAATTGTGACAGCAAAGGTAGAGCGAACTATAAGTTATTAAAGATGCAGCGATTGAAGTGACTGCACTGTCACCAGATGTCTATCAAATAATAAAATTAGACCNAATTGAAATATTCGCTCCCCGCATTCCATAGTTTCATAATCCTCAAGTGCTTACCATCGATAGCTCCGAGGTAGTAAGGAAACTTTGCTCTGTCCTCGAATTTCGCAATGATACGCAGCAATTCTTCTGTAGTTGGTTGCTTCATGAATTCTTCTTTGAGTGTGTCCCATATCGCTACACATGTGTCGCGAATTGTGACAGCAAAGGTAGAGCGACCTATAAGTTATTAAAGATGCAGCGATTGAAGTGACTGCACTGTCACCAGATGTCTATCAAATAATAAAATTAGACCNCTATAAGTTATTAAAGATGCAGCGATTGAAGTGACTGCACTGTCACCAGATGTCTATCAAATAATAAAATTAGACCTAATGAAACGGCTTGAGAAATAATTGTTACTTAATTAACAAATAATTGTATTTGCAGTTTCGACCTCTGTTCAAGGCAAATAAGTTCAGAAACGATGAAAGAGCACGAAGGACACAGATGTGAGAACCCTAAAAACAAAACGAATTGGCTGTCCTGCCAAACACAAAAACCATATATGTATATAAATAAGTTTATATATGTATATAAAATCACTAGAAGTTGTCGTTTCTCTGGCAGTTCTTCAACCACGGTAGTTAAGTACGATAATTTACCGTTTGAGCGTTGTTCTATAATTCCAGTGGGAGATTCTTTCATGCGTATTTCGTTCTTCAGTGGGGCTAGTGGAAACATGGACCTAGATGAAGCAGGTCAGAGTGGTGACAAGGATAAACCACGAAAAAGAAAGTGCAGTGCCGATCCTTTTGAGAGGGACATCTAAGATATCATCAAGAAGAAGGCAGCACAAGAAAAAGCAAATGTAGCCAATCTGGATTAATTGTTTTTCCTGTAGAAAATTCTCTGTATAAAAATGTTCTCATCAAAAGATTGATTTCCAACTTAAATTCAAGCAACTCCTGCAATCCTACATTTCCCCGTCAATGCCCAATTCCTCTTTCTCTGCGAGTGACATGAATGACATCAATGACCCGCTCTTTTTTACTACTCTACCGTCATGTTCACCTATACTTCTTCTACTGTTATGCCATTATCTGCTGAGAGCAGTGTATCTGACCATGATGTTTTATTGTCATTTCACCAATTAAATTAATGTGTTGGATACTCATACAATATAACCATATCTGTTCACTCATATTTCTGTTTGATAAGTATGGTTATACACTATTATGATTCAAATAATAATTATACATGCCTCAAAGTTTAAGCTAGTTTTTCCTTTGCATTGACTCCTTCCTGCAATATTGTGGTTTGTTTTGAAATATCATCTTTAACACGGAGTACGAGCATTTAAAATGAAGAGACCGACATTCTGTAGTACACGAAACATTTGTCACGGTGTTCCTTCAGTTTGTACAGCAGCAAACATTTCCTCTTTGTTGACCTTTCTGTCAACAGGGGATGGATCCACCATGTTCTTTGGCGTCATTTATGACGTCGATGGATGCATAACGCGATACACAATGTATTTACTGTGATTCTGGTTAACGCAACTTAATCGATAGTCAGACTCAATGAGTGCCACGACACGACTGACGGAAGTTGTGTTTCAGTGTGATCATGCATACGCGCGATTTCCCGCTGCAGAGTTACGGGTTTTCCCGTTCCAACGTGGCCACCTCACTTGCGGGATTTCCTAAAGCAATTTTTCACGCACACGTTCAGCGAGTTAAGGGGGTAGTATCCACTCCATATTCGAATTTTCTTACAAATCTTAGTAATGAAAATGCATGACCAGAAATAAAAAATCAAAGCTAGACATGACATAGAGGACTACTTAACGAATTTTGGGAAATTTGTAGGGTTTCAATTATACCTGTATTTTTCCTTGCGGTATTGAAATTATTAAATAATTAGGTAATGTTTGATTACGGCTACAGATGTGAAACTAATCATGTAAGAAAAATAAGTGGGAATTAGAAATAAGTGTTAAAATGTTCCCTATGCCTTGACTAGCTTGGTTTTTGAATATTGACTCCGAAAATTAAGTTATGGAGGAAAATNCCTATGCCTTGACTAGCTTGGTTTTTGAATATTGACTCCGAAAATTAAGTTATGGAGGAAAATACGTAAATCCAAAATGGCAAGGGTACTACCCCCTTAACACGAAGGTGTGGCCGTAGCCTAAGAGTACTTTACGTTGTATTATTTTGCAATTTTGACCTAAATTTTATGTTTGCTACAGTAGGTGTACAAATAAAATCTGTATTAGCATTAGAAGCAGAGAAATTTACTTTGAACAACCTAGTTGGCTATCTCATAACGTTAATAAAAATTCACATTAATATGAAATTTTTTTAAAATTGTTTATTAAGAGTAGCTTTTTTTTTACTATAAAATGTTCTTACTATATCTTAAGACAAGTAAAGATTTCAAACTACAGCCTCAGAAAAATAAATTTGCTGAACATGGTGATGGTGTTACTCCAGTGTCCACAAATTGAATAATGCCAGAAAGAAACCTGAATTGTGAATAACTGCCCTGGAAGACTTACAACACCGACGTCTAGAGGGATCTGATGGAAAGTAAGGGCCGCAAGCTACAGGTATAACAGGATTGGAAGTACTCAGGACAATTAAGTGAAGTTTCACCCTCGGCAATCAGATGGAACGTGGAACCGGACGGTAATGAAAACCAAGGTATATTAAAATGGCCATTCCTTCCATTTCACGACAGCATCGTACTGAAGTACAAGCGTGTTCAGGTTCTCTGATATGAACCGGACGGTGCGAATTGCATTACCTATAAAGATAGCAAGCTGTAAAAAGTTTGAGCCATGTTATGCCGTTGATAAGTTATTTTTTTATCAACTATTTATTTATGCTTCTTGTAGTATCTACTAACCACACAAGAAACATTTTAATCCATTTATCTATATTTCCATCAAGTTCGCCAAGGACTCAGAAGCTTGTTCATTTTGTTTGTATAATTTACATGTGAGCTGTGATTTTGGAATGGCTTATATCATCACTTCAGGAAACTTGCATTCAATTAGTTACTCAATAAGGCCTATTTTTATGTAACATTATGTTCGATTTGGCTTAATGAGAACGGTATTAGAAGATACTCTTTTCCTATTTTATCACTAGTCAGTCAGTTTGTAATTATATCATTTGTCCACCGTCATATCGTCAGCGCGTCATTTAATGAAAAGGGTTTCATAGATCAAGAATGTGTGTTTTTCTTTGAGATCAAATTTTGGGCTGATGCATGGAGACTTACTCTATACATCTTTTCCTGGCTCGTCACTAGCTTACCACCTCTGATATCTTCAGTTCGATCACAAGTACTGTTAAGAACTGTTAAGAACTGTTAAGAAACACAGGTATGCTCTTTGGTTACGGTAAATGGCACATTTCATCGCTAGTTCTATTAAAATGCATGGTGGCACTGTTTTTAAATTGCACTGACTATTTATTCTGGTGCTTTTCGTTTTCACAAAGATATTACGATTTGTAAAATGTTCATTTAAGCGTTTTCTTGGTCTGCGAACATTTTTTTCCCATACTGGTCAAATGTTAATAACAATGTCTTGTAAGTGTCCATCTTAAGCAAATGTGTAATCCTGGTTAATATACTGTCTGCGCCAGACGTGGTGACAACTTTTTGAGTGCTGGTGCCGGGTTTTTCGAGGAGAAGGGAAACAACCGGGCAGAGCCCCGACTGTGTAGTATCCGACCTGAAAACATTATCACATTACACGCATATCCACTGCAGAAGTTGTTTACGATGGATGGCGGTAAACAATCTGGCAGATTTTATTTTTTCGTACGTGAAGTAATAGGCAGTAGGTTTATTTATCGATATTACAAAGAACACGTTATATAATAATTTATGTTCTTTTTCAATGTTCTTTTTCAAAGTTCTTTTTCTTATAATGTAATACCAGAAAACCAATATTACAAGCTTGGACATCCAAGAATATTCTGGTAGACGTCTTTCTTAAATAAGAGAAATCCAAAACCAGGAAAAAAATCTAATGATAATGTGAGAAAGATGAGAAAAGGAAATTATAACTATTTTCCTGCATCAAATGGAGTAGTATTAAATCTATATGGGCTGTTTATGGCGAAGTAAGCAATTTTGAAAGACCGTAAGTTTATACTTTCAGCTCTACTGGTTTCCTATCTTTTCGCATATCAAAATAAACATTGCAATTTGACTTTCAGCTTATGTTTAGGTCCATCAGCTGCTGATAGTATGTACAATGAATAATCATTAAATAAGAAATGAAAGTAATAAATTTTGTTATTAGCGCCATAAAAACGTTCACCTTTATTATATTTAATATTGTGGGTTTATGATTATCAACTAATGTTCACGGTTATTTTTTTGTTAACTTATAAATTAATTCCTTTGACAGTGTTCAACAACTCGAGGTCACAAGAAAATAACCTTTTTTTTAAAAGCTCTAAACAGAATAGAAGAAGAGTTAAAGATTATTCTTTCTCCCTTTATAGAAACAACAACAAGCCGTTTTGAATGTTCACCTTTAACAAAAAGTTTTTGATATAACTAACGAGCCTACTTTCCTATACATGGCTACAAATAATTTTGATAAAGTTTTAAAAACTTAGATGGTAGGTGGGTCTTGACGTCTCGTTGTTAGCGATATCATTAGGGATGGAACCAGAAACAAATGCATTACTAGTGAGACAATTACAAGTACGCACGCACCTTACCTGGGACTCTAACACAGAACGCCTCGTACTGTAAGCTGGCGAGCAGTCAACTACATTACAGAGATAGGATTCGGAGCATGAACTTTGGAATCAATTAGTTTAGAGTTTTGGTAGACTGGGTTTAGCAAATTCAAATATATGTATATTCAAGGGAATCAATTTGAAAATAAGTGTGTGAATCATTTAAATCATGTAAGTTTATATGGCTTACAGTATCACTACTTGTGTACAGATTTTGGTGGAATTAGGTTGAATAATTGAAATTGGCATAAAAGCATAAAAGGCATAAAAAAAAAGCATTTGATGATATCATACAAAAAGGCCTAAAAACATGCCTTGTATAGACATATCTGATGCGTCTAATAGATAATGTCAATATAAAAGAGTTTGGTTGAAATTTGTAAAATTTTTTGATAGATACGATTAAATTATCTAAATAAGTTATATTGTACCATTATGAAAAAGAGTGTCTTACCCACTTAAATTATATAATTTTACATAACGTATTGTAATGTGTGCAAAATTTGATGAGAATTCGATCACTGGTTCGCGAGATATGGTATAAATGTTGCATTTTATCACCTTGCACTACCGTACAAAAAGTTGGCAAAATTATTTCTATAATCATATTTGATACTTCTAATAGTTACTCTCAGTTAACTTAGTATAATGTAAGCGCTTATTTGTATGTATAGAATCTTTCATTTAGTGCTAACCTCCAAAAGGCTGACAAATGAGTTTGCATATTAACTTATTTGATGCTTGTACAGGTACTTACTGTCAGAATACACAGATAACTTGGCATTTATTACATGGTTTCCTAGATATATAAGTAGTCTGTTTATGTTGCCGTTATTTTGAAAATGATAGTCTGACCCATTAAAACATGTCAGTTTATACGACGTACTGCAGTATTACTTGATCATTTAGTAGGAATCAACTAATTGTTTCCCGAGATTTGAAATTAAAACATTATTGATCCATGTGGCGCTATCTTACAAAATTGCAGACTAAAGAGGGTATGTTTTGACACATTTGATGCTTGCAAATTATACTTTCAGAATAACAGTCTTGGTCGAAACTGGCCAAACGGATGTAGATATTGTAAATGAACCTCAAATGTCAACATTGCCAACATTTAGAAAATAAGTGACTTATTCATTTAAGTCACATATATGAATATGGCTTAAGGCGCCCGTCTACCGGGAACTTTTTCCCACGTTTAGGCCGAGAAGCGCGGGAGCGATAAGGGCGACACTGCCACGCGCATCAAGTACGCCATCGCCGCTAAGCGCAAGGCTCTGAACTGGCGTGCAGTGTTCTCGTCGTGCTGCGTGTACCTATTGGACTTTCAGCGGTGACCATAATATTTTATTAGTGGGAAGTCTTTAGGAAGGTTCAATGCAGGCCCCTATAGTAGTTTTGTATGTATCTGATGCGTGCATTTTGAGCTACAACGCCTTGGAAAGGCCGTTTTTAGTGGTTTTGGAGTACTCTGAATTGATGTTTCTAAGGTACGTGATATTTTGAAAGTACTTAACAGCTCTCGTCTGAAGTGTGTGTTCTTTTCGTAGATCAGCACGTTGGACACACGCTTAATAGTTTCGTTGAAAAACGTGTATTTCGAACACTCTGCAACGTAGTTCAAGCGCCAGGTAGACGGGCGCCTTAATCTAGTATTACTTATGTGCCACATACAGTAGTAATCGGTTGCAAAGTTACAAATATATAGTGTAAAAGCTTAATTTTTTTTGTTGGATTATCTTCCAAAATGGCAGATTAATAACATTATCACATTATAAATTCAATGCTCGCATCATGTACTGCAAACGTACCAAACTTGTTTCAAATTGGTTTAATGATTCCCAAAATATAATTTAAAAGCATTATTTTTCAATTTTTACTATTTTCCAAAATTGTGCACCAAAAAATTATAGATTTCTAAATCAAATGCCTACATCATGCACTGTCGATGTATTTAATTTGGTTGAAATCGGTTAAATGGTTCCCGAAATATAATTCAAAAGCTTTATTTCTTCAATTCGCAATATCTTACAAAATGGTTGGCCTATAAGATTATCGCTTTCCAATTTCAATTCTTATATCACGTACTATAAACTAACCAAATTTGGTTGAAGTCTGTTAAATGGTTTCGAAGATTTAAGGTAAGAGCTTTATTTTTCCAATTGCATTATTAGTTTCTTGCTGTAGAGATTGGTTGAAGTCGTTTAAATAGTTCATAAAATATAATGAAATTTTTTTAAATTTATCTTTTAAACTGGTGGACCAATAACATTATTTGCTTCTCAATTCAATGCTTACATCATGCATTGCCATTGTATTTAATTTAGTTTGAATTGGTTAAATGATTCCCGAGATATAATGAAAAGCTGTATTTTTTCAATTTGCGCTTTCTTCCAAAATGGCAGATCAATATAGTTATTATTTTCTGAATACAATGATTATACCAAGCACTGCCAATGTTCCAAATTTGGTTTAAATCGGACAATTGGTTCCCTAAATATAACATGGTGGCCTAAATTTTAAAATTGACGCCATTTTGAAAATAAGTTTCCGGCGTAATCGAAAACTTTAAAAGTTTGATGTGCTTAATAAATACTATCTGTGGACCTTGTATGGTTAAAATATGTTGTCGGGTTTAAAAGATATTAGGGGAGAACCTACATTCCAGGCAGACAACCGGATGATTACATAAGTATATTTTTCCTTCCAAAGGAAATATACGCTAAAAATAAGCATGAATTGTGAAAATGCTCGCCAGTTTTACGCGTCATACCCACAAGAAAGACATGCTTTTAGATAATGAAGTGTATTTGTTCCTTCATACAGAAGACAACGTGTCTTATACCATCGTTACATTACCTAAGAAGTGTGTCTAATAAAATTTACTATTATATTTAAGGAATTTTTTGTTAGTTTAAATGTTTTGAAGTGAAGTGTTTTCGTATTTTTCTTGTCATTAGGACATTATATAAACCTTAATTTCAATTGGCATTATTGAGATCGTAAACATTTTGCAGACTTATTGAAATTACTACTGATATAGTATATGACTTATTTAATAAATACCTGACACAAAACTACGCACAAGCAAACGACAGGCGTTAATATTACATTAAGGGCCCTGCCTACTGGATGGACGCTGCGAAATTTAAATAGGAAATCCCATATTTAGAAAATTTCACCTCAATGCGTTAATTTTAAAGATAGGCGTTTCAAGCAAAATGTATTCTTCACAAATTTTTAGGAGAAGTTCCCTACATCGAAAACGTTTCCATAACATATAAAGACGGTTTGCAAGTAATTTTTAAAATTAGAGTTTTACGAAAAATTACATACTAACTATATACTTTGAAAATATACGCTAGTGGGGATATTCTCCTAAAAATTCGTGAAAAATACATTTTGTTTTAAACGCATATATTTAAACTTAACTCACTGAAGCGAAATTTCTTTAACATGGGTTATCCTATTCAAATTTCGCAGATGCCAGCTGGGAGGCAGTGCTCTTAAGAGTTACGAAAATAATTATTATGAAATTCAATGGATGAACTAAATTGATCGAAATTTTTACAGCATACTTTCACGATGTAAGTTTCGTGAAAATTCGTCCATCCAAACAGTTTTTTAAGCACACGACAGAATAAATTTTGCTTATGTCTACTACTTTGCTTACGGAAAAATAACTTTCAGTTATAAAATTTAAATTTATGCACTGATACCAGTGTAATTTCACGAGAATAATTACAACACAATACCTAGCAAATTTCAACGTAGTCCATGAAACTGAATCCACACATTTAATGGAGAATCTGATTTCCTCTTCAAATTACATTACTTATGTTGAAGGTTAGTCTTGGACGCTAGCATTTACTGTAGGCCTTTATATCGGCTCATACAGGTTGAACCATTCGGCCAGACGTTAAAACGCTGTGTTAATGTGTTACTTACACCCAATGAGTGTTTCCCATGTAATATAAAACGATTTCATGACGCTGTTGTTTACAAACGAGTTAAATACTTGCCGGGGTATGAACTCGTAAATTGGCTTCTGGGGAATCGCATACATACTAAATAACTCACACATATGGAAGCTTCCAGAATTGCAACACATAAGACATATTGCGAATATAACAAAGCACATTCATCCGAACTTTCTTCATATTTATTTCAGGTTTAAAATTAAATGGACTTCAGTTGCATGTGAGCAGCATATTTTCCAGGTCGACAGAGTGTGTGAAATTTTAAGAATTTTCGAAATGAGAAACTACGCTGAAATACCCCAGACAAAGAAAAACACGACCACTTTACTCATAACATATATACATTTCTTTGTTTATTACATAATGAATATTTTATTTTAAGAGTTATGAACTTTCACTTGAACTCACTATGGTTGTGGAACGCTGTTTTGTTGACACGGGAGAACGGACAGGAAAAATAACAAAAAATTTAAAAAAATTAGCCAAGTGTTTTGAACAATAAGTCATTCAAGAGATGATGTGAAAATGCAAGAAACAAAAGTATGTTGAACACCCTCAGGCGGCAAGACCATTGTCGACTTGGTGAAGAATACTAGGGTCAGCTTCACCTTGAGTTTCTGCAGCGCGGAGAATTAACTACAGTTGGCATGTTACAAACACAACCAGTTTTATTATTACCTTCACACAAAAAAAACTGAATAGCAGATCACAAAAAAATATAACTTTACGACTAGCAAGATGTANACACCCTCAGGCGGCAAGACCATTGTCGACTTGGTGAAGAATACTAGGGTCAGCTTCACCTTGAGTTTCTGCAGCGTGGAGAATTAACTACAGTTGGCATGTTACAAACACAACCAGTTTTATTATTACCTTCACACAAAAAAAACTGAATAGCAGATCACAAAAAAATATAACTTTACGACTAGCAAGATGTAAAAAAAAAGGAACTACTTCTCATAGTTTGCTGCGAACTTACAGTAACTGTAAACATCGGGATCATTGCTTACGTTACAAAAATGCATTTATCGGCAGTTTTTTTTCTAAAATTTATTTCGAAACTGCTTACTTTATCGTGAACAACCTGTACGCCCTAGTTACAGTCAAGTGGAACCGCGCAGTCCGGTGTAATCGATGCCACGGTCGCGGCCCGGCTGTTGAGAAACACTGAAAAGGAAACCTTGAAAAGCATTTTTAAGGCTCCCGCCTACCTGGCGCTTAAACTGCGATGCAGTGTGTTTGAAATACAAGTTTTTTTCTAACAAAATATTAAACGTGCGTCCCATGTACTCATCTACGAAAAAAGAGCTTGAGTGTTTCAAGATGTGCGTGACGCACATTAAAAACACAATTTCGGAGTACCCCAACATAGCTAAAAACGGCCTTTTCAAAGCGCTGTATCTCAAAATATACGCGTCATATACGAACAAATCTACTCAAGAGCCTGTATTAAACCTTCCTAACAGACTTTCCACCAATAAAATTATAGAATCAGCGCTGAAAGTCCCATAGGTACACGCAGTGTAGCGAGAACACTGCACACCGGCTCAAAGTCTTGCGCTTAGCGGCGATGGCGCAATTAATGCGCGTGGCAGTGTCGCCCTTTTTAATGTACTACTACTGGCTAGCATGATAATTCTAGGTAATGCCATGTGGACTTCTTGTTGCCAATTTGTGGTAACAGCGTCACGGTGGGGCAGATTCAGGTATTTCGGCGCTTTGCAAGTTAATAATAAGTGATTACATGAGCATATGGAAATAACCTTTCTTGTGCACATAAAAATGTAAACGATACCAAATAATTGTTATGAAGAGATGACATACAACATTAAAATTGAAACATTACGGCTGTACTACAGCATAACATTCTTAGTTTGATTATTGTACCAAACAATTTGCATCTCGTAGAGATTATCTGTTATTACTGTGTCCCCAAATTAAAAATATTTATGTTTCATAGCTTTTGCATAACCACATGTCAAAATTACAATTTAACTGTTTTGGGGACCAAACCAAATTTAAAAACGAAGTCATTTGATTTAAAGAAATTAGATGATTCATACTGAACTATGATGATGTGATATTTTATGCATTTTGTAAAGTAGCTCGAGGAAAGATTTTTTCAATTTAAATTTTTTTCTGAAAATATGCACATTTTCCTTATTTTAAGAAATTGCAAAAAAAAAAAAAAAAAAAAAAAAAAATCTTTTAAAAATTTTAAATTTAACGAATTAACTCATGGCATTGTATTTCAGCGTGAATGATCTGATTTCTGTAAATAGCTTGGTTCTTTTTTGGAGGGGGATTGACATGTCATATGCAAAAAGGATGTGACCTAAAAAGTTTTCTTTTCTGGAAAAAGTAATTACAGAGATAATGTCTAAAACATATACAGTGTTTGATATTAATATAAAGTAATACCTTTTTTGTTGTAGTGCAGTGTTAACAATACTTACTACGAAGAGATTACATACTTAATATTTATAGTTTCAGTGTGTAACTGAGTTGGGACCGCCGATAGCGCATATCTGTACAAACAGTGTTTCATCACAAATATTAAGCTACCAGGTAAGTGAGTTTTATAATTTAGGATGCAACTGAAAGTATAAATATAGATATTGTAAATTTAATAACATAGATGTTATCAGTAAGCAAGCTTCCACCTATCTTATACACTGGAGAGCCAAAAATAAACTGGTATATGCGTGCGTATGCAAATAACAGAAGTATGGAATCAATCAGAGTAACGCGATGTGGTCGGCAGCACCTATATAAGACAACAAGCGTCTGGCAAAGTTGCTAGATCGGTTATTGCTGCTACAATAGCAGGTTATAAAGATTTAAGTGAGTTTGAACGTGGTGTTATAGTTGGCGCTCGAGAGATGGGACATAGCATCTCCGAGGTAGCGATAAAATTTGGATTTTCGCGTACGACCATTTCACGAGTGTACCGTGAATATCGGGAATCCGGTAAAACATCAAATCTTCGACATCGCTGTGGCCGGAAAAAGATCGTGAATGAACGGGACAAACGACGACTGACGAGAATCATTAATCGTGACAGAAGTGCAACCCTTTTCTCAAATTGGTGCAGATTTCAATGCTGGGGCATCAACAAGTGCCAGCGTGCGAACTATTCAACGGACCATCATTGATATGGTCTTTCGGTGCCGAAGGCCCACTCGTGTACCGTTGTTGTCTGCACGACACAAAGCTTTACGCTTTTGCTCCTACATTCTGGGGGAACTAAGTATTAGACTTAGTTCCGTATTACTACTCTGCACAAGACGCGGTATTTTTCCATACATGTTAGTACACTGATTATTAGCGGATGTAATTTGCCGGTCCGTTTTGCATAGCTAAATATTTGTTCGCCCAACTAGATAGTAGTGCCAACAGTGGCCACAAAGTGGTTCAGCAATGATGGAAGTAAATGACGAACTTTCGCTCAATAAAGGACGAGAAATGCTTGAATAAAAAACCAACCTCATTCAATTTCAGTTTTTAAACGAAAGTATTAAATATTCGAAATAATTACTATTTCTAAGTAAAACAGTTTTTGAGTAATTGTAGTATGTAGTTTTTAAAATGTAAAATGTTATTGATTTTTTTTCTTTCAAATTGTAGTTTTTGTTTACTGGGTTTATTATTTTAATTGGTACTCGCTACTAAACAGCTGTTTAACCTCATGGTAATATTGACGAGACAGTGTAATTATAACAATAGAGACGGAGCATTATTCTAATATCTCTCTGTTCCAAGATAACATTCTTTTGTTTACAAAATTAAATTTATTTATTTGCCTCTGGGAAAGGGGTAAGGCTTACGTGCTTGTAGACGAACGCGGTGTCTGTTTCTTAAACACGTTCTTGAAACTCTAGAATATTACGGTTTTATAAGAAAAAAACGGCTTGCTAGTTTTCACTCGCGTCCTTCATTCATAGAGCCAACACCACAGCAATCATCAAAGTATGGACTCGTCTATGACCTGAGCTGGTTTATAGTGGATAAAAAAAATTGTCAAGCTTTTATAAACTCATATGTGTTGTTTGTGCTGTTATTGTGACAAAGATTATAATGTAATGCCATCCTAGGTTTGTCGATTTATTGTCAGTATCCAATCTCAAACAGGTAAAAAATTTTAGCACGTCAGATTACAAACCACGTTTGGATATAATTTTTAAGTACTTTAGTTTCTATATTGTAATGGCGTAGTAACTGCAAATTATACTTGTCTTTCAAATTAGTATTATTGATGATATATTAATAACGATTAAGTTAAATAACACTCAGAAAAACGACTTACGAGGTATCGCATAACTAACGCACTGGTTTCCCACCAAGAATATCCTGGTTAAAGAAGAATATTCGAATGTTGCGTATTTCCGTTTCACAGTGCTGCATCTAGGCACTTTTGTTGGGAAAGGGGAGTGGGAGGGGGGCAAGTTTGCCCTGCTTCCCCATTTTATTTTTTAATCTAGGTCAAGGGAAGTCTTAGGTAACTTAAAACATAATGAATACTGTTTTATATTAATTTTACTCTACTATGTTAAAGTTAATTATTTTAATTAAGAAAAATCAACAAAGACGACATAAGAGAAAGTATAAAAAAACTTTAGCTTTTTTCTACGACGTTTATATAAAAAAATAAGAACTTAATGTACCTACGTACTTGAAGTAATTTTTAACTTCCTAAATATAATCCTACAATTACAGAATACCGGTAAGTAAAAGGTTTAATGTTCAAATGTTAAATTAACAGGCACAGTCATAGAAATTGAAATTATTTTTACTAACAAGCACGTTTCACTTTTCATTTAAAACAAACTTTCTTGTAATTAAGTAATTAATATGTAGCTACGAGATAGTACGGGTAACAATGTACGAAGTAAGCCTACGTTCTGCTACAAACATAGAATGAGATCAAACAACAAATAATAAGTTATTCATAGGCCTAATTTATATTATTTACGATCATATTAGTGTCGAAGTGTAACAATTATGTGTACGGCCTTGTTAACGAAATAAAAATAAAGAAATAACTGATAGGTGCTAAAAAAAATATATTTACAGCTTTCGAACGTACAGTACACAGAATATAAAAAAAACACTATTTTGCCTCTTCCCCTTCACATGTTTGCCATAATAGAGAAGTGCCTACTGTGCCTATGCGTAATTAATTTTCCATATAATAATACAATTTATATCATCAGCTGAAAGTTGAGTTTCGGAAACTCAAGATTCTAAAGTAATATTTTTAGTTAATTTTATACCAGAACATGAATGTCAAGATTTCAAAACTTGTATCTCGTGTTTTGTATGTACTGGAAAAACGAGTCAAAATATTATAAAGATATTTGTTAGTGGANGGAAAAAGTAATTACAGAGATAATGTCTAAAACATATACAGTGTTTGATATTAATATAAAGTAATACCTTTTTTGCTGTAGTGCAGTGTTAACAATACTTACTACGAAGAGATGACATACTTAATATTTATAGTTTCAGTGTGTAACTGAGTTGGGACCGCCGATAGCGCATATCTGTACAAACAGTGTTTCATCACAAATATTAAGCTACCAGGTAAGTGAGTTTTATAATTTATGATGCAACTGAAAGTATAAATATAGATATTGTAAATTTAATAACATAGGTGCTATCAGTAAGCAGGCTTCCACCTATCTTATACACTGGAGAGCCAAAAATAAACTGGTATATGCGTGCGTATGCAAATAACAGAAGTATGGAATCAATCAGAGTAACGCGATGTGGTCGGCAGCACCTATATAAGACAACAAGCGTCTGGCAAAGTTGCTAGATCGGTTATTGCTGCTACAATAGCAGGTTATAAAGATTTAAGTGAGTTTGAACGTGGTGTTATAGTTGGCGCTCGAGAGATGGGACATAGCATCTCCGAGGTAGCGATAAAATTTGGATTTTCGCGTACGACCATTTCACGAGTGTACCGTGAATATCGGGAATCCGGTAAAACATCAAATCTTCGACATCGCTGTGGCCGGAAAAAGATCGTGAATGAACGGGACAAACGACGACTGACGAGAATCATTAAACGTGACAGAAGTGCAATCCTTTTCTCAAATTGGTGCAGATTTCAATGCTGGGGTAGCAACAAGTGCCAGCGTGCGAACTATTCAACGGACCATCATTGATATGGTCTTTCGGAGCCGAAGGCCCACTCATGTACCGTTGTTGACTGCACAACACAAAGCTTTACGCTTTTGCTCCTACATTCTGGGGGAACTAAGTATTAGACTTAGTTCCGTATTACTACTCTGCACAAGACGCGGTATTTTTCCATACATGTTAGTACACTGATTATTAGTGGATGTAATTTGCCGGTCCGTTTTGCATAGCTAAATATTTGTTCGCCCAACTAGATAGTAGTGCCAACAGTGGCCANGGATGTAATTTGCCGGTCCGTTTTGCATAGCTAAATATTTGTTCGCCCAACTAGATAGTAGTGCCAACAGTGGCCACAAAGTGGTTCAGCAATGATGGAAGTAAATGACGAACTTTCGCTCAATAAAGGACGAGAAATGCTTGAATAAAAAACCAACCTCATTCAATTTCAGTTTTTAAACGAAAGTATTAAATATTCGAAATAATTACTATTTCTAAGTAAAACAGTTTTTGAGTAATTGTAGTATGTAGTTTTTAAAATGTAAAATGTTATTGATTTTTTTTCTTTCAAATTGTAGTTTTTGTTTACTGGGTTTATTATTTTAATTGGTACTCGCTACTAAACAGCTGTTTAACCTCATGGTAATATTGACGAGACAGTGTAATTATAACAATAGAGACGGAGCATTATTCTAATATCTCTCTGTTCCAAGATAACATTCTTTTGTTTACAAAATTAAATTTATTTATTTGCCTCTGGGAAAGGGGTAAGGCTTACGTGCTTGTAGACGAACGCGGTGTCTGTTTCTTAAACACGTTCTTGAAACTCTAGAATATTACGGTTTTATAAGAAAAAAACTNGTAGACGAACGCGGTGTCTGTTTCTTAAACACGTTCTTGAAACTCTAGAATATTACGGTTTTATAAGAAAAAAACTGCTTGCTAGTTTTCACTCGCGTCCTTCATTCATAGAGCCAACACCACAGCAATCATCAAAGTATGGACTCGTCTATGACCTGAGCTGGTTTATAGTGGATAAAAAAAATTGTCAAGCTTTTATAAACTCATATGTGTTGTTTGTGCTGTTATTGTGACAAAGCTTATAATGTAATGCCATCCTAGGTTTGTCGATTTATTGTCAGTATCCAATCTCAAACAGGTAAAAAATTTTAGCACGTCAGATTACAAACCACGTTTGGATATAATTTTTAAGTACTTTAGTTTCTATATTGTAATGGCGTAGTAACTGCAAATTATACTTGTCTTTCAAATTAGTATTATTGATGATATATTAATAACGATTAAGTTAAATAACACTCAGAAAAACGACTTACGAGGTATCGCATAACTAACGCACTGGTTTCCCACCAAGAATATCCTGGTTAAAGAAGAATATTCGAATGTTGTGTATTTCCGTTTCACAGTGCTGCATCTAGGCACTTTTGTTGGGAAAGGGGAGTGGGATGGGGACAAGTTTGCCCTGCTTCCCCATTTTATTTTTTAATCTAGGTCAAGGGAAGTCTTAGGTAACTTAAAACATAATGAATACTGTTTTATATTAATTTTACTCTACTATGTTAAAGTTAATTATTTTAATTAAGAAAAATCAACAAAGACGACATAAGAGAAAGTATAAAAAAACTTTAGCTTTTTTTCTACGACGTTTATATAAAAAAATAAGAACTTAATGTACCTACGTACTTGAAGTAATTTTTAACTTCCTAAATATAATCCTACAATTACAGAATACCGGTAAGTAAAAGGTTCAATGTTCAAATGTTAAAATAACAGGCACAGTCATAGAAATTGAAATTATTTTTACTAACAAGCACGTTTCACTTTTCATTTAAAACAAACTTTCTTGTAATTAAGTAATTAATATGTAGCTACGAGATAGTACGGGTAACAATGTACGAAGTAAGCCTACGTTCTGCTACAAACATAGAATGAGATCAAACAACAAATAATAAGTTATTTATAGGACTAATTTATATTATTTACGATCATATTAGTGTCGAAGTGTAACAATTATGTGTACGGCCTTGTTAACGAAATAAAAATAAAGAAATAACTGATAGGTGCTAAAAAAAATATATTTACAGCTTTCGAACATACAGTACACAGAATATAAAAAAAACACTATTTTGCCTCTCCCCCTTCACATGTTTGCCATAATAGAGAAGTGCCTACTGTGCCTATGCGTAATTAATTTTCCATATAATAATACAATTTATATCATCAGCTGAAAGTTAAGTTTCGGAAACTCAAGATTCTAAAGTAATATTTTTAGTTAATTTTATACCAGAACATGAATGTCAAGCTTTCAAAACTTGTATCTCGTGTTTTGTATGTACTGGAAAAACGAGTCAAAATATTATAAAGATATTTGTTAGTGGAAAGCCAAATCCGAAAATGGAATAAATTATGCAGAACTATCTCTAAAAATTATCAGAATGTTATTTTTAGCGCTTAAAATAGCATATATAACTACGAAAACTGTTACTTCTTAACTTTATTAAAATGGTACATAACTATTTATTCCGTGATAACTTTTTAAATTCTTACATTATTTATGTTCACTAATTTTAAATAAAACAAATATAGTATTCTCTACATTGACTGATCGCAGTAGTACTTTCCATATAAAATCCACAAATGAAACTACAGTTTAATCAATTATACTACACACACTCACGCATACACGCCCACGCGCACACAATCACACGCTATCGCACACACACACACGCGAACGCGTACACGCTCAAGCCCACAAACGCGCGCAAGCGCACATTCATACACATACACAAACACAATTAACTTAAAAGTTAATTTATGAACATCGGTTTTCATTAGCAGCGATTCAGTAAACTGCAATTTCGCGGCGTTTACACCTCGCCCAAACTCGAATTCCCGAAATTCAGGTCACCGAAACTGTACTTTTTACTGGCAGTAAAAATATAAAAAACTGTTACTACTCAACAAAAATTACAAATTAAGACATCATAGTACTGCATTAATATTCGTACGTAATATAGAACATTTGCAACTGTTAAATAAACTAAAACTGTATTACTGCGGCACAGAGTACTCACTTCATACAGTGTATACAAGCTAATAGGCTATTCACGGTAAAGTGAGCAAATNAAGTAAATCTTTTTTATTTTAGCATTTGACGTAAACGTTCTAGTGCGGTAGAATACACACACTGTGTTTATTACTTGCACGGCAATATTTATTTAAAATGACGGTTAAAGGATAAGAAGTGGCTGAATAGAAAAAGTAACTAGGGCCTCGAAAGAGCTCACTTTATCGTGAACAGCCGGTTTTTTTATAGCTTGTGTTATCATTATTGTGTTGAGGCCAAGGTTTATTCTACCAAGGTTGGGAAGTTCATTGCTTTCAGTTCGGCAACTAGAAATTTTCGCCACCAGGTTGCACTGGTGTTACATGTGTACCAGATTGATAGGTTTTGTATGTATTGTAAGTAAATGGGATAATTACAATTATCACAAAATAAATATATTTGTATCAAATCTTTCTATTTGTATTGTGTTAGAACCTACGTAAAGAATAAACTTTGTTCTTGGCACTAAGAGTGCAAATATAANATGCTTTCAGTTCGGCAACTAGAAATTTTCGCCACCAGGTTGCACTGGTGTCACATGTGTACCAGATTGATAGGTTTTGTATGTATTGTAAGTAAATGGGATAATTACAATCATCACAAAATAAATATATTTGTATAAAATCTTTCTATTTGTATTGTGTTAGAACCTACGTAAAGAATAAACTTTGTTCTTGGCACTAAGAGTGCAAATATAAAATAATTGTTTAATACTATGCCGTAAAACTGGGTTCAGCAAAACATTGCTCAAAAATTAACTAATTTAAATATGACACCTGATTTAAAAAAAATTGAAATTGTTAAAAATATAATTATTAGGGCTTTCCTGCACAGTTTCCATTAATGAAATGAAGAAAAGTACAACATTTCTTTTGATGGTAGATATATTAATTTCCCACTTAAATTCGTAACGTTTTTCCATTGAAATAGGCTTGCTTATAAACTCTCAAAGCCAAATAGTTGTATTTTTACTGCTTCTTTTTGTGAAAACATTGGAGGGCGTGAATAATAGTTACTAAATAGAGATAATACTTTAAATTTTGGCTGGCGTATGTATGTACCTTAATTAGCCGAACACGAACTTTCAAACACAAATAAATAAAATTTATTAATTTACCGCCAGCATAATAGTGACCTCTTTGGAACACCAGCGCACCTTGCGGTGGAAATTTTCCCTCTGCCAAATTCTCCAATAAGAAATTTCGTTTTGTTCCCAACTTGAGTAGAATAAATCTTACTCAGACCGACCTTTCGTTGTACTCACAAGTCACAGCAAGTCTTCCCCCTGACGAAATNTAATACTTTAAATTTTGGCTGGCGTATGTATGTACCTTAATTAGCCGAACACGAACTTTCAAACACAAATAAATAAAATTTATTAATTTACCGCCAGCATAATAGTGACCTCTTTGGAACACCAGCGCACCTTGCGGTGGAAATTTTCCCTCTGCCAAATTCTCCAATAAGAAATTTCGTTTTGTTCCCAACCTGAGTAGAATAAATCTTACTCAGACCGACCTTTCGTTGTACTCACAAGTCACAGCAAGTCTTCCCCCTGACGAAATNTGAGTAGAATAAATCTTACTCAGACCGACCTTTCGTTGTACTCACAAGTCACAGCAAGTCTTCCCCCTGACGAAATTCGGTCACTTTTCACGCTAATTCCCTCCACTCCATACCCGCACGAACCGACAGGTAACGAATGGCCGAATGGCTAGCCATCTGGCAGGAAAACAATTCATATTCGTCACTTTTTAACCATGTATACGTTTTCCTTTTTACACAGTNTGGCTAGCCATCTGGCAGGAAAACAATTCATATTCGTCACTTTTTAACCATGTATACGTTTTCCTTTTTACACAGTGAAAAAATATAGTGACATTTTTTATGTCAACCACCAAAGAAATCAACGAAATACGTGTAACGATGCAGGTACATTTTTATTTACTCGTATCGAAAATTTAATAATGTTTTCATTACAATATGCATGTCTGTGTGTGAATGTGTTTGAGTGTGTTTTTTACCTGCAAGGTCCTTCCTGCCGCCCCTTCGATATGCCGCCTGGGGCAGATGCCGCCCACAATATCAATCCCTACCGTTTCCACCGATCGTGCATTTAGTCACTTCGTTCCACGCCATTCTTCGGCGACGACGGGCACGTGATGGTCTCACTTCGAAAGACTCATTGCCAGGTATGCCGCCCCCCTTCATAGAGTGCTCCATTCCATACGCATTATTTTTATCGTATTTAATGGCGAGCTGAATTATTTATTCAAATTCTGACCTGGACATCACAACAGAAGGTCAACGTATATAAGTTGGTAGTTCGCATCTTGCGTACCAACTTAAAAAGCAACATTTTTTCCTGAAGTCACTGTCTGAATTACCGTACATAATTGCGGGTAACCAATTGCGTTGGCATGTCGGATAAGTGCCAGTATTCTCAATTATGTGTACTGGGATCGTACTCTTTTATTTTTGTGTTTTATGATGAACCATCCCTGTAGGACATTATGTTCTAAAAATTATGATGGAATTTCAAATTATTATTTTTATATGTGTCTTGTATTAATACTCAGTAAATATAAAAAACACCTGAACTTTATTTCTACTATACGAGTTCCATAAATGAAAATCTACTTCTTGACGTATAATGACTTCCGTTACACAGTGTACAAAAGGCTGTTCACGGAAAATTGAGTAATTTTGAAAGCCCTGACCTTTGATCTAATTTTATCGTCATTTTGTAATTTACATNGCTGTTCACGGAAAATTGAGTAATTTTGAAAGCCCTGACCTTTGATCTAATTTTATCGTCATTTTGTAATTTACATTGCCATGACCTAATGCTTTTATTTACGCGTAAGTGAAGGAAAAAGTGAAATTTTCAGGAATTTAAATTTGTCGCTAATATGCTATTTACTACGCTAATTGCATAAAAGAAAAAAAAANGGCTAGCCATCTGGCAGGAAAACAATTCATATTCGTCACTTTTTAACCATGTATACGTTTTCCTTTTTACACAGTAAAAAAATATAGTGACATTTTTTTATGTCAACCACCAAAGAAATCAACGAAATACGTGTAACGATGCAGGTACATTTTTATTTACTCGTATCGAAAATTTAATAATGTTTTCATTACAATATGCATGTCGGTGTGTGCATGTGTTTGAGTGTGTTTTTTACCTGCAAGGTCCTTCCTGCCGCCGCTTCGATATGCCGCCTGGGGCAGATGCCGCCCACTATATCAATCCCTACCGTTTCCACCGATCGTGCATTTAGTCACTTCGTTCCACGCCATTCTTCGGCGACGACGGGCACGTGATGGTCTCACTTCGAAAGACTCATTGCCAGGTATGCCGCCTCCCTTCATAGAGTGCTCCATTCCATACGCATTATTTTTATCGTATTTAATGGCGAGCTGAATTATTTATTCAAATTCTGACCTGGACATCACAACAGAAGGTCAACGTATATAAGTTGGTAGTTCGCATCTTGCGTACCAACTTAAAAAGCAACATTTTTTCCTGAAGTCACTGTCTGAATTACCGTACATAATTGCGGGTAACCAATTGCGTTGGCATGTCGGATTAAGTGCCAGTATTCTCAATTATGTGTACTGGGATCGTACTCTTTTATTTTTGTGTTTTATGATGAGCCATCCCTGTAGGACATTATGTTCTAAAAATTATGATGGAATTTCAAATTATTATTTTTAATACACAGAACATAAAATACTCAGTAAATATAAAAAACACCTGAACTTTATTTCTACTATACGAGTTCCATAAATAAAAATCTACTTCTTGACGTATAATGACTTCCGTTACACAGTGTACAAAATGCTGTTCACGGAAAATTGAGTAATTTTGAAAGCCCTGACCTTTGATCTAATTTTATCGTCATTTTGTAATTTACATTGCCATGACCTAATGCTTTTATTTACGCGTAAGTGAAGGAAAAAGTGAAATTTTCAGGAATTTAAATTTGTCGCTAATATGCTATTTACTACGCTAATTGCATAAAAGAAAAAAAAAGTAATTGCCATATATTTAATATTACAGTCACAGTACAACGTCATTACTTGGAACTAGCTAACTTAATTCGCTACCAACTTAATTGGAAGCATACTCAACATTCTGAATATTAGCATATATGCAGTTAACAGGCAGTGAATGTTTCCAAAAGTTGATTTTAAAAGTGCTTACTTNAGTAATTGCCATATATTTAATATTACACTCACAGTACAACGTCATTACTTGGAACTAGCTAACTTAATTCGCTACCAACTTAATTGGAAGCATACTAAACATTCTGAATATTAGCATATATGCAGTTAACAGGCAGTGAATGTTTCCAAAAGTTGATTTTAAAAGTGCTTACTTTACCATGAACAACTTATACATACTATAATGTGGGCTCGGCATTCGTCAAGGTGAAATCCTGCCCACACGACGTAGAAGGCAAGGACGATGACAAGGGCGCAGGCAGAGCAGATGATCGCCCTGAAGAGCCTGTCTGCGACAACCTGCGAACTTGAAGTCTCTCCACTCGGGTACAGGAAGATCGTCAGGCACAGCAGCACCGTCGCCAATACCTGCGAGGAGAAATATCGCCTGTTACACAAGCTCAGGTCGAGAAGCAAGGGGACTCTTTGAACAGAACATGCATTACCGCACTTCACGCGAGAGAGTTCATGCGGTAAAACTGTGCTTTAAACGATATATCATTGTTTAATTTATATCATCTAACCTTGTTTCGGATGATTATTAAATTACCCTGAAATTACTTTCTTCTTAAAAAATGTCAATAATTTTTACACTGGGCAGAAGGGCAAAAAATATTAAATCCCAAAATTCTTTGCTTGGCACTGTGCTGCGAGCACATACCAAACACGTTTCTTTTTGATTAATTCATTTGTTCTTTTAAAGTGGCACAAACTTTGCCAATGTTTTCAACGAGAAAATCAGAGTTTTTTTTTTAATGAAACCAAGTTAGTTTGGTATTTTTAATATCGGTAGGTTGCGTTTAACCGGAAAAGTCCACTCAATTTAGTCAGTATAAATTATTGACATAGCCGTGAAAGTGAGTCACAGAACACGGATACATAACAGCCAGTCGACAAGAATGCAATACATACATTGTCATGTTTGGTAAAAGTCATACGGCTAAAGAATTGCAACAGACACTTTCAGCAGGGGAATTAACGAAGTGTAGCTGCTCTCCAGGTCCACCTGCTTTCAAATACCTAGAATTTTAAACTGACTATTGCTGTTTGCTTAGATCAAACATATTATGTTTAAATGGCTTAGGTGACAATCATATTTACATGTAAATTCAAGATGAATTTTTTTTTTAACTAACAAGAATTGATTAGACTTCCCAATTCACCAATTAAGACAACATGCAAAAGGTAAGTTTTTAATAAACGTTTACACACGTACAGATTTTCTGGCCACGTTTGTATAAGAGACAAAATGCATATTTTACTGCCATACCTAATTGAATTCCTGATATGTTTCTTTGATTCGTGTACGAATATAAATGGTATTACACTAAACACGCAAAACTAGTTTGGATTTGTGACAGTGTCGTAACTGTATATCCAGCTATTTTTGTGTTAGCTATTCCAGAATTTCAGACAGAATGGGCTACAACTTATCCTTAATGAAAGTTAAGTTGTATAAGCGGAGACATTGGGTTGAATTATTGGATTCATTTTCAGACAAGAAACAGATATTGACATTTATTTGCAAAACTTATAAAATATTGGTGAATTTCTTAGCACTAAGATTTATTTAATTAAAATATAATGTTCTTTTATTGGTTTGATCTTTTATAGAANGGGGGGGGGGGGGAACTGCACACTATTTACCTCGAAGAATTTCTGCGTGGGGACATCACACCTCCAACATGTGCCATTGTAGTATGGAACCCTTTCTCTTTACTTCTTTTCGTGTCCTTTGGGGCATTTTGAGGCGAAGCTTGCTTTTCCCCAACTACTTCGTTATTTTGTTTATTGATGATTGCACGAGTAAAATAAATGTTTAATTTGTAATTTTTTTGTTGTTTTGACAGTGTAATTCCCACTTTATATTATATATGTTTAATTTGCTAAATATTTAATAAAATAATTTTATGGGCCATTTTGTCAGTTTTGTGTTACAAACATGTATTGTTATTTAATGTTATTGTAATCATTAACTGCGACTGTATCTAAATATGTAGCTGACGAATAACGCTTGACATATCGATACTATCGATATGACAAACTAGAGTTGTGTGTTCCATCACGCTAGTTTAAAATTGCGCCCACTTCCTCCTTCAACATCCAACATTTTTGTTACTAAAAAATCTGTTGCAGTCNTCACGCTAGTTTAAAATTGCGCCCACTTCCTCCTTCAACATCCAACATTTTTGTTACTAAAAAATCTGTTGCAGTCATGAGTTAATTTTTGTTGCTCTCCGCTAAAAATAAGTAGTTTTTACTTTAGATTTTCTCGGTTACCTTATAAACTTATGATAACCATTTTTAAAAAGTTTTCTCGGTTATTATTGTTAGCGGTGTGCGTCTGTGCCCGCCCTGTGCGATGCTGTCACTAAGAATGTAAATTCCTTGTGGACATCGTGGTTGTCAATGCTTACTGGCCCATCACTTTAGTGGGGCTGCCCGACTTCTCCCATCCCACAGATAAGAACAATTTTTTGTATGTGCTTGGTGGACCACAAAAATGGCCACTCGTAGTTTACAAGATTTATTTTGGAGCTGGACTTTTTTTAACACATTAAAAATCTTATTTCGTAACTCTGAAACCAAAATCCAAAGAAATTAATTATTACAAAAAAAAAGAAAAATTCAAAAAATAATAGAATGTCTAGTAATATTGCAGTTTTTTTGTTTTGTCTGGGGTACATCCGTTTTCCTTGAATCAGGTGATTTATCACTGAGCAATAAATTTTGTTGCCAGTATGCATTGTTTGGCAATATTTTAATGTTAAACTTGTAATGTTTATTTTATTCTTAAAAAGGTTCTCACTAAAACTACTATCACATTTTTAAAGGTAAAAATGTAAGAAATAAAGTAGAAATGAAAGTTCAACGATAGAATAAACGAAATTAGCAAATAGATTTATGTTTGTAATTTATTTACCAAGACGTTTGAGATTAACGTTAAGTTTACTTCTGAAAACTTTGTTTTAGTTACTATTACGCTGAATGAAGAGTTCTGTGAGAAGGCTGTTCGGCCTTGTGCAGCAGATTGTTTTCACCAGGAGTTGATCCACGCAACACCTGGCCCTGGAGCGTTCGTTTGGGGACATTACGAGGCTTGTCCTTGGAGTTGTCTCTTTAGGCACCTGCTCGGGCAGGCATTCAATTGGGATAGAATATATAATATCCCGAATGCGATGAAGTTACAATGACACGCGATACCACGCTCGGCTACTCTGAGGCCGGCATCACACTGGGATGTCACCGAAGCGCTGCTGGCATGGGTGGNTCACGCTAGTTTAAAATTGCGCCCACTTCCTCCTTCAACATCCAACATTTTTGTTACTAAAAAATCTGTTGCAGTTATGAGTTAATTTTTGTTGCTCTCCGCTAAAAATAAGTAGTTTTTACTTTAGATTTTCTCGGTTACCTTATCAACTTATGATAACCATTTTTAAAAAGTTTTCTCGGTTATTATTGTTAGCGGTGTGNATGAGTTAATTTTTGTTGCTCTCCGCTAAAAATAAGTAGTTTTTACTTTAGATTTTCTCGGTTACCTTATCAACTTATGATAACCATTTTTAAAAAGTTTTCTCGGTTATTATTGTTAGCGGTGTGCGTCTGTGCCCGCTCTGTGCGATGCTGTCACTAAGAATGTAACTTCCTTGTGGACATCGTGGTTGTCAATGCTTACTGGCCCATCACTTTAGTGGGGCTGCCCGACTTCTCCCATCCCACAGATAAGAACAATTTTTTGTATGTGCATGGTGGACCACAAAAATGGCCACTCGTAGTTTACAAGATTTATTTTGGAGCTGGACTTTTTTTAACACATTAAAAATCTTATTTCGTAACTTTGAAACCAAAATCCAAAGAAATTAATTATTACAAAAAAAAAGAAAAATTCTAAAAATAATAGAATGTCTAGTAATCTTGCAGTTTTTTTGTTTTGTCTGGGGTACATCCGTTTTCCTTGAATCAGGTGATTTATCACTGAGCAATAAATTTTGTTGACAGTATGCATTGTTTGGCAATATTTTAATGTTAAACTTGTAATGTTTATTTCATTCTTAAAAAGGTTCTCACTAAAACTACTATCACATTTTTAAAGGTAAAAATGTTAGAAATAAAGTAGAAATGAAAGTTCAACGATAGAATAAACGAAATTAGCAAATAGATTTATGTTTGTAATTTATTTACCAAGACGTTTGAGATTAACGTTAAGTTTACTTCTGAAAACTTTGTTTTAGTTACTATTACGCTGAATGAAGAGTTCTGTGAGAAGGCTGTTCGGCCTTGTGCAGCAGATTGTTTTCACCAGGAGTTGATCCACGCAACACCTGGCCCTGGAGCGTTCGTTTGGGGACATTACGAGGCTTGTCCTTGGAGTTGTCTCTTTAGGCACCTGCTCGGGCAGGCATTCAATTGGGATAGAATATATAATATCCCGAATGCGATGAAGTTACAATGGCACGCGATACCACGCTCGGCTACTCTGAGGCCGGCATCACACTGGGATGTCACCGAAGCGCTGCTGGCATGGGTGGGGTCTGCCACCCAACACGCCAGCCGAGATGCTAACTTCTGGATAGTCTTAGCAAGGATACCGAAATGTTAATAGTTTAATTTATTCATCATCGTAGTTCAAATAAGAAGAAAAGGAAAAAACGACGTTTGTGGGTGCTTCCTTTTGTTCGAGATCGTGGTTCCTATGGCTTATTTGTTACTTTATACAGTGATTTACTGCATGTTTCTGTTGAACATGGAGATAACACATCCGAAGGTTCGTTGAAACGGTGGTGAGTACCTTCTTTTCTGGCTGGCTCGTCGAGGGACGATATTGTATAACTGGAATGAGATTCTCTTCTAGGCTGACAAAGGTGTGGAGTGAACACAGGTGGACAGTAGGCCACATCTCTCGCCCTGCAGTGTTCCCAGTCTGCAACAGGTTATAAATATCTTGGCAGATTTTTTAATTGGGCTTATTTGAGCACGCTCATTAGCTGAATTTCGACTGACATTTTTGTCTGCTGGTGTATATTTCAGTGGTCGAAGTAGAGAGTAAAAACATTCTATCTTCATCTTCCTCTGCTTGACAGACACATTTTCCTGCCTGTAATAAGTTGTATTGGAAGGTGAATAAGCGAATATCCACCATATCCAGATTTGCGTTATTTTCTGTTTTCACTCGCAGACAGCTCACTGTGAGGACCACTTACATTTGCATCCTCACTTTCTCCAGCAGGCTCATCTGGGTCATGTGAAACTGCTTCTTCATTATTTGTTTTGACTGTGATCACTTTTCGAAGAAATAGAAGTTGGTTGAATAATATACACAGAGGTGACAAAAGTCATGGGATAGCAATATGCAAATATACAGATGGCAGTAGTATCACGTAAAAAATGTATAAATGGGCAGTACATTGGTTGGGCTTTCATTTGTAGTCAAGTGATTAATGTGAAAAGGTTTCTGACGTGATTATGGCCGCACGACGGGAATTAACGGACTTTGAACGCGGAATGGTAGTTGGAGCTAGACGCATGGGACATTCCATTTTGTAAATGGTTAGGGGATTCAACATTCCGAGATCCACAGTGTCAAGAGTGTGCCGAGAATACCCGATTTCAAGCATAACCTCCCATCATGGACAATGCAGTGGCTGACCGGCTGCACTTAATAACCGAGACCAACGACGTGTGCGCAGAATGGTCAGTGCTAAAAGACAAGCAATACTGCGTGAAATAACGAACGGAATCAATATGGCACGTACGACGGATATGTCCGTTAGTACAGTGCGACGAACTTTGGCTGTACTGGGATATGCCAGCAGAAGACCGATTCGAGTGCCTTTACTAACAGCACGACATCGCCTGCAGTGCCTCTCCTGGGCTCGTGACCATATCGGTTGTACTCCAGACGACTGGAAAACCGTAGCTTGGTCAGATGAGTCCCGATTTCAGTTGGTAAGAGCTGATGGTAGGGTTAGAGTGTGGCGTATACCTCACGAATCCATGGGCCCAATTTGTCAACAAGTAACTGTGTAAGCTGGTGGTGGCTCCATAATGGTGTGGGCTTTTTTACATGGAATGGACTGGGTCCTCCGGTTCAACTGAACGGATAATTGACTGGAAAGGGTTATGTTCAGCTACTTGGAGACCACTTGCAGCCTTTCGTGGACTTCATGTACCCAAACAACCATGGAATTTGTATGGATGACAATGCGCCATTCCACCAGGCCACAACTGTTCGCGATTGTTTTGAAGAACATTCTGGACAATTCCAGCGAATGATTTGTCCACCAAGATCGCCCGACATGAATCCCATCGAACATTTATGGGACATACTCGAGAAGTCAGTTCGTGCACAAACTCCTGCACCGGCAACACTTTCGCAATTATGGACGTCTATAGAGGCAGCATGGCTCAATATTTCTGCCGGGACTTCCAACGACTTGTTGAGTCCATGCCACGTCGAGTTACTGCACTTCACCGGGCAAAAGGAAGTTTGACACGATATTTGGAGGTATCCTATGACATTTGTCACCTCAGTGTATATATTCACTTTTTCTCAAACCACCTTCGGATCATAGTTTCGTTTTGTTTTGTCTCTGCAGCTCTCTGACAAACGAACCTCTCAAGTTTTCCCTTCGTTTTTGCAGTGTCGAACTGAAAACAAAGTATACACCCGTACCTTAAAGAAAATGGAAGGGTGAATGATGTTTGCAATAATTTCAATTTGAAAGATTTAGGCACATAAAAAACGGTTATTTGTCAGGTCATAACTCCACCAGTGGAAAAACTTGTTCATGACCAAGACAATGAAAAGTAATATATTAACACAAATATTATTCTTTTACAGGTACCTTGCAAGTGTATCGTAATTCCAGGACCTTTTTGTGGTTACCGTCCGGGATACTCAATAACAATTACATTCATTCGAGAAGTATGTGCGGTGCTGTGGAGAATGCTACGAAACATGCCTGATTTTGCCAAACAGTAAAGTAGACTGGGAATGTATTGCAAATTATTTCGATTATATTGTGAACTTTCCTTATTGTGTAGGAGACGTTGACGACAAGTATTTCAGAATAGCCAAGACTACTGGCTCAGGATCATTGTTTTACAACTATAAACGTTATTTTTTTAATTTCACTGCTAGCAGTTTGTGATGCAAACTATAAGTTAGTTTTGGAAACGTTGGAATGCGTGAAAAAATCTGTGATTTGGCGGCTTTTAGGGACACCACGTTCTATAACAACATTATAATTAATTCATTTGATATACCTCCTTCTTCACCACTTTCAAAGAACCACTCTGTGGCTTTGCCTTACGTGTTGCTAGGATATAAGGCTTTAGGAATGCATGAATATTTGTTGTGTCCTTATGGAGGAAGCAATATAAGTTACGAGAAGAATGTGTTTAACTATAGGTTGTCAAGAGTGCGACATTACATAGAGTGTACTTTTGGTATTATCTCCAATAAATTGAGAGCATTTGACCGACCTTTGAACACTAACACAGATTTTGTTATATACATTGCTCAGGTATACGATGTTCTGCATGATTTTGTACGAGAAAGAGATGGGTATAAATATACATTAACATTAACGGGATTTGAGAATATTACACAGAATAGTAAAAGTTCAGTTAGAGGGGAAGATAAGCTCTTCAAAACACGGATCAGTTTGTAAAGTATTTTGTCAATGACGATCCACTTCCCTGGCAAGATAATTATGTACATTAAAAACTGTTATTGTAAAATTCAATAGACAAATACTGTAACATGTCACGGTTTTTTCATGGTTACTGTGTAACGATTATATAGCCTTTCTCTTCAGAAGAATAAATATATATTTCCAAATACATACCAAGTTCGTATTTCTCTAGGGTTACTAGGTCTTCATGCGCCAAACTTTCCACTACTTCTTCCCAGCATTTCTTTTTCAAATCTCGATTACAATATTCCTCACACGACGAGTCCCAAATTGCCGGTCTGGTGTGTATTTCTACAATAAACTTCTCTGTGTCAAAGTGATCCATTTCGCAAAACCATAGACAGCCACGAAATCCCAGCCACACGTACTGAAACAACAGTCAGTTGCGACGCTGCTGACAACTAAATGCGAGACACGTGATGTCACTTTGCGTATTCTGCTGCCAGCGCTGCCAGTCGTGCAGCGATGCACTAGGTCTTGGGCTGGCAGCAAGGATGCATGAGTGGCAGTGCTGCCAGGTGTGAGATGCACCATTTAGCTCAATGCTACGTTTCTGGCAGCGCTGCCAGTCGTGCAGCGATGCACTAGGTCTTGGGCTGGCAGCAAGGATGCATGAGTGGCAGTGCTGCCAGGTGTGAGATGCACCATTTAGCTCAATGCTACGTTTCTGGCAGCGCTGCCAGCAGAGCTGCTGTGGCATCCTAGTGCGATACGGGCCTGATTCTCAACCTCCACGCATCTCGTGCAAGCAGCTCAATATTTCGGCTGAAGAAAACACAACGGTCAGTTGTTTTGAAACTACAGCATGCGTGCATCAAACTCCGTGGGGATTTTTAAGAATAACAGTGACAAGAACATACAATAAAATCTGTCTGGTTTTCTCAGACTTCAGTCACGCGTCGTCTGTTTCTTCCATAAGAGCTTGTTTACCTTTTACAAAATATTTATCTTGTGGAGTTGTCGCTAAGTGCGCAGAGCAAATATAAGCTACGTGTCATTTATAACAGGGGTACAAATCTGACTATAGGAGTATAATAAAAATTCGTGTCACGTTTTAAAACTGGAACGTATTTTGTTTTCAAAATTAACAATTAATCGTAAAATTATGTTATGTAAAGAAAAAACCCTGAATTTTGACGTTGCTCACATGCTAGGAGAGGAAAGGTGTCGTTTGGGTAACCTTTCATATTGTACACCCAGTAAAATACCGTCATAAGCAGAATGCAACAATTGTTAGAAATACGCATATGGTGTATTAAGATAATAAATAATTGCAATTGAAGAACATTAATAGCTTTTTGGATATGAAAATTACACAATGCTAGTTTACTATTAAAGAGGCCTTTTTTCACAATTGTATATAAAATGAATTTTAAAAAAAGAATGATTTGATTTTTAACACTTTTTTATTGGAAGTGCGATAAGCTCTCTCTTGCAGAACTACGCTGGGAGTAGCAAGTTTTATGTTTTTAAGAGGAAACGAACTACACGAAAAAAGATAGGTAGAGGAAGTTGGCACGAAGCCACCGGCCTAACGCACCGCAACGGTGTTTGGAGAACAGAATATCCGCCAGCGAAGGCAGCAGCACAGGGAAACTCAAGCTCACCCTACTTCTTTGTTGACAACACACTTCCGACGCGGTGCAGACGTGTAGTATCGTGCTGCAGAAGGCAGTCGCATGCCATTACATGTCGCCTCTGGCATTTAGTCTTGGAGGTATTATTAAAATATTTGATTACATAAATNGGCAGTCGCATGCCATTACATGTCGCCTCTGGCATTTAGTCTTGGAGGTATTATTAAAATATTTGATTACATAAATTTAAAATTTACTAGTAGTTTAATACTTTTGTATTTTATTTGCGCTGTGTGTTATTTCCTACTTTCAAAAATGCAAGAACTTATTGATAAAATAAAAATATGTTCACGGCTTTTTACAATTAGCAGATAACACACAATTAAAATTAAGCACAAAAATAGAAAACAACTCGTAAAATGTAAATTTTCTGAAATCGTACATTGTCAGTAATTACAAAGAATCCGTAATTATGACGTGAAAATGAAGAATTTCTGCAAAAGAGGTGAAACCGTGCCTAAAGCCTCCTGTTAGGAAATGCGGGTTGCAGTCTGGAGTAGAGAGTGAAAGTGGAGTAAGTACTTCCTGTTGGGAAGTGGTTTCCTGCACAAATGCTCACTTTTCATTCAAATAATCCCAACAGGTTATTAGCCTTGTCGACATTAACTCTCTGAACGACTGGAAAAGGGGGANCACTTTTCATTCAAATAATCCCAACAGGTTATTAGCCTTGTCGACATTAACTCTCTGAACGACTGGAAAAGGGGGATCGTAAAATTTTAGTTAGTAATATTATTCGAAGATTTTAGAAAATCGACTTAAGAGATAACATTTGAAACCTCTAAGGTAAGAACAACTGGGCAACATGGAAGTTAAAAATCGTATACTCTTATTAAGAAGTGTTCTTCCTGCGGAGTAGAAGTAGTCTGTAGAGAGTTGAAGGCAACAGAATCTATTGATAGTGCAGCTTCTGGAGATAGTCTCACAAAATTTAATGAAGCTCTGAGAGTATTATAAAAGTGTAGACGACAAAGCGGTGCGTATTTTAACGTCTTACATGACTGAAGAAAACTTGACCAATGTAATGAGGTTTAATACTGCTAGAGGTATCTGGTTAGAATTACAGAGATTAGCCTATATGGAGGTGTAACAGAAGAAACAGCTTTTAACTTGTGCATGCAATTCCTCACTTATAAGTTTGATAACAGAGACGACATGGCTAATCACTTACCAAAATTAAATAATACACTGAAGAGCCAAAAAAAAAACTTGGTATAGGAGTGCGTATGCAAATAACAGAGGTATGGAACCAATAGAGTAACGCGATGCGGTTGGCACCTAGATCGGTTACTGCTGCTACAATGGCAGGTTATCAAGATTTAAGTGAGTTTGAACGTGGTGTTATAGTCGGCGTACGAGAGATGAGACATAGCATCTCCGAGGTAGCGATCCGGTAAAACATCAAATCTTCGACATCGCTGCGGCCGGAAAAAGATCGTGAAAGAACGGGACAAACGACGACTGACGAGAATCATTAAACGTGACAAACGCGTAACCCTTTCTCAAATTCGCGCAGATTGGTATGCAATAATTTTGGAAACATTACAAGCTAAACATTTTTTTTTTTACAGCTAGTTGGCGTCTCATTTCTAGAAATGCTAAAGCTTTTGACAATTTACCGAGTCAAATTTGTGCTCACGAAAGAGAGGTAAAGAGTCAAGTAACTGTTAATAATAGTAACGATCAGGAAGCTTTAAATGTAACGAAATATATAAAACAGAAGTATAAAGCGAAAAGTTAGGTTATAGTTTTTCACTACAGCAATAAACCAAGGCATGTAGTTGCATAAAATTAAAAAAAAGATGGAAAATCTCCAAAGGCTATGAGAATAATACTGAAAATAACATCATTTTATTTGCTACCAATAACTAATTGTTTCCTGCAGAATATGATAATCTCATTTAGTATGTGGACAATGGTGCTACAAATCATATTTGCAATAATAGAAAACTTTATAAATTGTAAAAACGTTTGAAAGTCGTCTTAGCATTCTCAGCGTTACAACATCGAATGACAGAAGTATTCGTGCTGTTAGTTATGGAGATGTTGATTTTGTAGCAAACATCGAAAATAAATGCAGACCTTTCGCTTTATCAGTTGTGTGGCTAGCACCTGGTATAGGAAATAATTGATTTCCTATATTGTATGTTGTAGATAAAAAACGAGGAAGCAGATTTATTTCAAAGACAGAAGAGTGTTCATTGGCAGTCAAAAATAAGTTTATTTTAACTGGCAAAACTTCGTGAAACGGTGGTCTGTGTGTATATATAAAGAAAATTTAAAAAATAACAAATTAGTTAGTTCTGTTACAGAAACCAAAATGTTTTACAGGTTTACCAGTGACGAAAGATCATCAAAACAATAAACATGTAAAATAAGTTATTGAAAGAGAGCTAGCTAGGCATCAAGTTTAATGCTGATTCAGAAAATGTGAAGGGTNCACTTTTCATTCAAATAATCCCAACAGGTTATTAGCCTTGTCGACATTAACTCTCTGAACGACTGGAAAAGGGGGGTCGTAAAATTTTAGTTAGTAATATTATTCGAAGATTTTAGAAAATCGACTTAAGAGTTAACATTTGAAACCTCTAAGGTAAGAACAACTGGGCAACATGGAAGTTTAAAATCGTATACTCTTATTAAGAAGTGTTCTTCCTGCGGAGTAGAAGTAGTCTGTAGAGAGTTGAAGGCAACAGAATCTATTGATAGTGCAGCTTCTGGAGATAGTCTCACAAAATTTAATGAAGCTCTGAGAGTATTATAAAAGTGTAGACGACAAAGCGGTGCGTATTTTAACGTCTTACATGACTGAAGAAAACTTGACAAATGTAATGAGGTTTAATACTGCTAGAGGTATCTGGTTAGAATTACAGAGATTAGCCTATATGGAGGTGTAACAGAAGAAAAAGCTTTTAACTTGTGCATACAATTCCTCACTTATAAGTTTGATAACAGAGACGACATGGCTAATCACTTACCAAAATTAAATAATACACTGAAGAGCCAAAAAAAAAACTTGGTATAGGAGTGCGTATGCAAATAACAGAGGNCTGGTATAAGAGTGCGTATGCAAATAACAGAGGTATGGAACCAATAGAGTAACGCGATGCAGTCGGCAGCGTCTATATAAGACAACAAGCGTCTGGTGAAGTTGCTAGATCGGTTACTGCTGCTACAATGGCAGGTTATCAAGATTTAAGTGAGTTTGAACGTGGTGTTATAGTCGGCGTACGAGAGATGAGACATAGCATCTCCGAGGTAGCGATCCGGTAAAACATCAAATCTTCGACATCGCTGCGGCCGGAAAAATATCGTGAAAGAACGGGACAAACGACGACTGACGAGAATCATTAAACGTGACAAACGCGTAACCCTTTCTCAAATTCGCGTAGATTGGTATGCAATAATTTTGGAAACATTACAAGCTAAACATTTTTTTTTTACAGCTAGTTGGCGTCTCATTTCTAGAAATGCTAAAGCTGTTGACAATTTACCGAGTCAAATTTGTGCTCACGAAAGAGAGGTAAAGAGTCAAGTAACTGTTAATAATAGTAACGATCAGGAAGCTTTAAATGTAACGAAATATATAAAACAGAAGTATAAAGCGAAAAGTTAGGTTATAGTTTTTCACTACAGCAATAAACCAAGGCATGTAGTTGCATAAAATTTAAAAAAAGATGGAAAATCTCCAAAGGCTATGAGAATAATACTGAAAATAATTTCATCATTTTATTTTCTACCAATAACTAATTGTTTCCTGCAGAATATGATAATCTCATTTAGTATGTGGACAATGGTGCTACAAATCATATTTGCAATAATAGAAAACTTTATAAATTGTAAAAACGTTTGAAAGTCGTCTTAGCATTCTCAGCGTTACAACATCGAATGACAGTAGTATTCGTGCTGTTAGTTATGGAGATGTTGATTTTGTAGCAAACATCGAAAATAAATGCAGACCTTTCGCTTTATCAGTTGTGTGGCTAGCACCTGGTATAGGAAAGAATTGATTTCCTATATTGTATGTTGTAGATAAAAAACGAGGAAGCAGATTTATTTCAAAGACAGAAGAGTGTTCATTGGGAGTCAAAAATAAGTTTATTTTAACTGGCAAAACTTCGTGAAACGGTGGTCTGTGTGTATATATAAAGAAAATTTAAAAAATAACAAATTAGTTAGTTCTGTTACAGAAACCAAAATGTTTTACAGGTTTACCAGTGACGAAAGATCATCAAAACAAGAAACATGTAAAATAAGTTATTGAAAGAGAGCTAGCTAGGCATCAAGTTTAATGCTGATTCAGAAAATGTGAAGGGTNAAACATGTAAAATAAGTTATTGAAAGAGAGCTAGCTAGGCATCAAGTTTAATGCTGATTCAGAAAATGTGAAGGGTGTATACGGAAAAACACAAATAAAAAAATGTTCGACAGTTCCTGGATAAATAATTCACACTGGTGTTTGCAGACTATTCGGGCAATCATTTTCTGGCTCTCGATATTTTTATTAAAGACAGTTTGACTCGTTATGGATTCATTTACTTCATCAAAGGAACATCAGTCGTAATTAATACATTTTTGGTCTTCTTAAAATAATGTAAACGAGTTGGACATAAATTTCAAGCACATCACTTATTACCGATAATGTAGGTGAATTCAGCAATAAAACAATGAGAAATATGTTGGATAAATGTGGTATTAAACAGCTTTTAACAACACCATACTGAAGTGAAATGAATGGCTACAGAGAAAGGGACAATAGTACCTCTGAGGAAGCATGAACAATGTTGCATGATCATGCCAAACTTCCTCAGTCATTATTGGTAGAATTTACGAATACTGCTGTTTATATTAGTAACAGATCTGGGCCATCAACCACTGCAAACAGGCATCCTTTGAAATTGGGGTTTGGAAAGAAAGCAAGTATAAAACATTTTTAAATAATTGGAAGCAAATTTTACGTCCACATTTAAAAACCAAATAGAAGAAAAAAAGAGAAGAAAGCCATAAAAATGATTTAGTCGGATATGATTTTGGTGGCCACAGAATATGGAATTTTGGAAGAAGAATAATACGCTCCAGAGATGTGATCTTCAGAAAAAATCCATTCACCCCAAGTATAACAGTTTCGATTCGTGATAACGAGAAAAAAACAGAAATATCTAAAGAAAACGAAATGTTTACAGAAGAAAATTGTGATAGTCCAAGAAATATTTAAGTGCCCGTAGATAGGAGTGATGCAAACAATGAAAAATAACTTAAAAATAACAGCGAAGAATATCAGAATCTTTAAAGAATGNCGTAGATAGGAGTGATGCAAACAATGAAAAATAACTTAAAAATAACAGCGAAGAATATCAGAATCTTTAAAGAATGAAACTATAAATTAGGGAGAGCATTCATCCACAAGAACGATTTCACAAATATATCTCAACAGTGATAACAGAAATACCAGTGTGGCTATTTCCCCCTGTGAAGAGGAAAACATAGCAGCAAGCAAGGTAGCAAGTGAGGTGGTTTGTCTAAAGAGACTTCTCGATTAACTAGTTAGTTCACCTAAAAGATTCCATAAACTTATATGTTAACAATGAAGCAGCTATCAAGCTAGCCAATAATACTGAGTTTCATAGAAGGAAAAAACACATTCGGCTTAGGCATTTTTGTGACAGAAATCAAGAAGGCATCATCAGAATTTGTTACGTGCCAACAGAACACCAATTAGCAGAGATATGCACGAAAGCTTCACAGAGCAAGATTAGAATTTTTTTTTGACAAAGAAACAACAAAAACATTTATTCATTAAGGGAGATTGTTGAGATAACATCTTCAACAAAAATTAATTATTACTTACATGGAAAGGATATTTTAGTTAAATAATTCACGAATTAACAAAAGAGGAAGAATGAGGCTTTTGTCTTTGGTTATTATGGTGAATAATAGGTTTTTCTTGAAAATATTTTTTCAGTTGTATAAAGAAAGAAGTAAGAGTGTAAATTTTTTTCAACATAAATGATCATTTTTAACTCAAATAATCCAAACCAAATTTTGCTAGAAACATAATACTCCGTATAACCAAACGATTATTAAGGGAGAGAGATACACTTAAAAAATGTGATTTCAAATTTATTATTTGCAAAATGCCAGAAACTTTGTTATATGAAATAACACATTTGCGAATAATATTATCCTTATTATATCAACCCTCTGTGAACATTTTGNCGTAGATAGGAGTGATGCAAACAATGAAAAATAACTTAAAAATAACAGCGAAGAATATCAGAATCTTTAAAGAATTAAACTATAAATTAGGGAGAGCATTCATCCACAATAACGATTTCACAAATATATCTCAACAGTGATAACAGAAATACCAGTGTGGCTATTTCCCCCTGTGAAGAGGAAAACATAGCAGCAAGCAAGGTAGCAAGTGAGGTGGTTTGTCTAAAGAGACTTCTCGATTAACTAGTTAGTTCACCTAAAAGATTCCATAAACTTATATGTTAACAATGAAGCAGCTATCAAGCTAGCCAATAATACTGAGTTTCATAGAAGGAAAAAACACATTCGGCTTAGGCATTTTTGTGACAGAAATCAAGAAGGCATCATCAGAATTTGTTACGTGCCAACAGAACACCAATTAGCAGAGATATGCACGAAAGCTTCACAGAGCAAGATTAGAATTTTTTTTTGACAAAGAAACAACAAAAACATTTATTCATTAAGGGAGATTGTTGAGATAACATCTTCAACAAAAATTAATTATTACTTACATGGAAAGGATATTTTAGTTAAATAATTCACGAATTAACAAAAGAGGAAGAATGAGGCTTTTGTCTTTGGTTATTATGGTGAATAATAGGGTTTTCTTGAAAATATTTTTTCAGTTGTATAAAGAAAGAAGTAAGAGCGTAAATTTTTTTCAACATAAATGATCATTTTTAACTCAAATAATCCAAACCAAATTTTGCTAGAAACATAATACTCCGTATAACCAAACGATTATTAAGGGAGAGAGATACACTTAAAAAAATGTGATTTCAAATTTATTATTTGCAAAATGCTAGAAACTTTGTTATATGAAATAACACATTTGCGAATAATATTATCCTTATTATATCAACCCTCTGTGAACATTTTGNAGAAACTTTGTTATATGAAATAACACATTTGCGAATAATATTATCCTTATTATATCAACCCTCTGTGAACATTTTGCGGGTTATAACGTAATCTGTCTTTATAAAATTAGGTAAAGTCGTTGTATTAACCAACAAATGTGTGTTATAGTTTATTCACTGTTTCTTCACACTTTCTGAATCAAACTTTTGAAAAAAACACTCCATGTATGACGTGTTTATTTATTTCCTAAATATTCCATATATATCAAGCTTTTTATACCTTTGTTAACACGAAAGTATCTTATTTTTCGTTAAATTGAAGTTTTACCAGTTTATTTATAAATTATAATAATTAATTCACATTAAACATGAAAAATCCAGTGAAAATACATATTGTGTGTTAGCAGCGCCTAGTAAAAAATAGTTCTCATGCAAAATATCATTACAACTGAGTGCGCACGAATTCGGTGCGTAGTCTTTTGGTGTAATTTTTTATACTTAAATAAGCTTAGTTTGCAAAAGGCGGAGGAATATCCTGGACGTAGAACTTTAGCAGGGTTTCAGAAAAGTGTGAAGTTACCGTGAATGGATTATATCAGTGTATTTTGTTATGACGTAATAATCATGTTTACGTTAAAGGAAAACAAAACGTTACCTTTGTGTAATACACCCAAGCGAACAGTTCTCAAAAGAAAAAAAAACGTAACTTACGAAAGGGTACCGTATGTTGCCTGCCAATTATGTGATCTGTCCAGCTAGGTCGGACGTTACAACAATTTCCTAATGGTAGACGATGTTATTACCCGCCAAATGTTCACAGATGGTACATACCAAATCAGGCTAACATTATTATCAAATTTGTTATTTTATATTAAGTAGTTTGTGACATTTTGCTAATAACTAATTTTAATTCCTGATTTTGAAGTGCGTGTCTTCCCTCCATTAGTATTCACAATAGTTCATAGGTCGTATTNTAACTAATTTTAATTCCTGATTTTGAAGTGCGTGTCTTCCCTCCATTAGTATTCACAATAGTTCATAGGTCGTATTATGTTTTCTCACATTATTTTACATAACGAATCATCTCACAAAGCATGTAGGTTACCTGAAGTTCAGAGTAATCCTGTATTTATAGTGTGTCTTGACTGGCTGATTCCCTTTTTCTTTGGCACAATTTTGCTAGGTTTATGGTATGTCTAGTGTTTGCAGTTCTGAAGAACCAGCGATAAACTCAATACCCAGAGCAGTGAGATATTCAGACCAGCCGAGTGATGGTCTGCTGGTGGCTTCGCTTTGATAGCGAGGTGATTTGACCTTCGGATTGTTTCTACCCTCAGATAAAACTTTTCCGAAGCCAGAACTTGAACAATTGTTATCGTGGGACCTTAAATAAACATATTCGCTTTATATTAATCCAAATCCAAACAAACAACTTTTTGAAATGAAGCCTGGAGTGCAATAAGGGTTAGTTTCTAATGTGTAATATGCAATAAGTTTAGACCTTGTCTTAATGCCATATATTGTTTCAAAATATTGCCATACAAACAAAATTTTTCTACACAAGTGCCTATTTAATCCATAATTGGCTGGGTTTTGCGACTCGAAAGCTGAAAAATTACCTAAATATATTACAAAATTATAACCGTAGTACAAAATAACGTGGGAACATTTATTTTATAACATGCGTTACTGTAATATTGATTTAAATCTTATTCGTTCACTTCATAAATCATAAAGTATTTTTGTATTATTGCTTATCAACCTTTTTGCTTATTCCAGAACTACTTACGTATAAAAACTAACCTAATTTTATGTACTAAAGTGGAACACTCTTCAATGGTTTTCCTAATGAACCGAAGGCCCTACATTAACTATGCAGTAAAACCTTAATGTCAGATGTTTAACATGAAAATTTTTAGTAAGACAAAGCCCCAAATAATCTAATTATAAAAATATTTGAATAATTGCTGAGATAATAAGTTTAATAATACTATTTTACAGATAGTTTTGCACATAAGGATGCAGTATCCGTAAGCTGACCACCGACAGTGTTTCAACAGAAACATTGCAACATACGAAANGTTTTGCACATAAGGATGCAGTATCCGTAAGCTGACCACCGACAGTGTTTCAACAGAAACATTGCAACATACGAAACACATTTAATTTTGTAATGCGAATTTGTAAATACATTTTCAAAAATATGTTAAACAGCATACCAAAATTAGCGAAACAAAAAAATTAACATGCCTTTCCTAAAACCTAGTTTTTCTTCATGGTATTTACTCGTAAAAAAAAAAAACAGGAATGGGTGTGGGCATGCAACAATTTTAACACTCAAGGCTCCTTTCTGGACTCTATTTCACGTGCGCCTATTTTCATGACGCTCGGGCCTCTTAGTTTATATATTGCAAATCGTATACCAATAACTTAACTTATTCGATACATTTTTATAGTTATATTTTCAAGTAAAAGTGAAAATGGAAAGTAACTTTCAAAAATAAATTAAGATATGCTAAGAATATTAAAGCTATTTAATGATATTGTGTCAGCCGTATTATTAATACGCAGCCGTGAATTAAATTACACTCCGTCCCTCGCGTCTTCCCGACATCTATTTTAATATGGACAGGGCAGGCGGGCGGGCGCTCTATATTGGCGAGAAACTACCGCTACGTGCACGAAGACGGTATTAAAAGGCCGGAGATCTCGGCGCCGCAGCGCGCGCGAGGGAATGCGCGAGCGAGGTCTGCATCTCTCTTGACCTCACCGCTGAAACGAGACGAAGCTATAGCATATTGCAGAGGCCCCTTCGAGGAGTGCTGCATCTCGACCTAGCCTTTTATTTCATCTCGTGCTGATGAAACTTGCACATGCACAGCATGCTCGAATATCTTGGTCATTTCGTTTATCATCTCTCATATCCACTGCATATAAGTGCATGTGCTTGCGGAACTTCGCTCTGCAAATGAACACTACTTGCGTGATTAACCTCTAGGCCATTATACTGCAGCAGTGTCATGCATGACTTATTTTGGCATCTGGATGAAAGTGAGTCAAGATAGTAATAATCTATGCTATAATCAATTTCTTGATTTTATATTCGGATGTGATATTAATACAATAAATATTAATCCCAATAAAATGATGCATTTTATATATTTACATTTGTACATATTTTAATGGGAAAAATACTTACCATGGCCGGTTTTAACTTAAAAGAAACGAAATGTGATTATTTAAGAGGGGAAAGTATACTTCCTTTGGCCCGCGAAATATTCAAGCAGAGGTTAGTTGNGAAACGAAATGTGATTATTTAAGAGGGGAAAGTATACTTCCTTTGGCCCGCGAAATATTCAAGCAGAGGTTAGTTGTGCAAATAAAACTGAAAAAAATATTTCGAGTTTTTAACAACAAAGACACCTTCACATTTTATTTTATATGTACACAATATTTTTTTAATTGAATAAAAAAATATTTGCTTCAACAGTTTTTGAAAAAGTAAACATTCCCAATCATGTATAAAACTAATATTTCAACAAAAAATTTCGCTGAACACAGATTTTGCCGTCTCAAGAAACTCATTAAATATAATCTGTATTTTGGCAGCAGAAAATTTTTTTTCATAATAGATTTATCAGTTAAGATTTTACTTATATCATTTACTAAACATTGTTTGGTCAATGGTTTACNTTTTTTTTCATAATAGATTTATCAGTTAAGATTTTACTTATATCATTTACTAAACATTGTTTGGTCAATGGTTTACATGAGTTTTGTTCACTCAGAAGTTTCTTGCTGTGAATTATAGGGTAATCGAAAACTAGTAGTTCATTTTTACTTTGAAGTTTTTAAATTACTTGTTCTGTGATCAACTCGAGGGTTTACTTCTTACAAATGCATATTTGTTTGTTTGGGTAAGGCAACAATTGACATTTTTTCTAAGATAGCAATAGTGACAAGTATTCTCCTATATTCCTTCAAATGTTCCATTATTAAATTAGCATAATGCATATTTACGTTATCATACTAAAAAACATATTATACGACGCATATATAAAAGGAAGTTCAGGTAATAAATGTGTTATATTGTATCCGCAACTGGGCGTAACATTACATCAATGTTAGTGTACTCACAACTGCTGCGATGATGTAAAACTTCCAGACGTGCCAGTTCTGCTGTCGTCGCTGGTGCTTCCTAACTTCTATATGTTCTCTAGTCCTTAAATGTTCGTCGTGTATTGCATGCCTTTCTGTAACACCTGTAAGAAATATTGAATTTTAAAGTTATATTGGTTTCGTAATTTCATTTGAAACAGCAATTGTAAATAATGAGTTATATATAAATGCTGCCATAGAAGTGTACAAAAATCATTCCAAAACTAATTTTTACTACATCTTTACTGCCTTTAACTCCATGTTGCACAATTTCTGAAAAATATACACGTCAACTTGTACGAACTGTGCCACAAAGAGAAATTCCTCAGCAGGTATTCAAACATAGACCGCGAAGTTGATATTTAGCATTGAAATCATTGCTGAAAATGAGCAATGGTAGTATGAAAGTCCAGCCAACATGTAATGGCGTAAGAACTCATCACTAGCTTAGCAGTTAATTGCCCGTCACACACTCAATTGTCCAGATTCCAGTGGGGCTTGTGTCGGTTTTGGTATGATTTGTTCCTGGAGGTATTTCCGTACCCTTTCATCGTCTTCATTCCACCATAACTACATCCTCATTTCATTAGCCTGGCCAGGGATCACAGGGGTGTCCTTGAGGCAAGGTAACATACTTCGCTTAGCGCCAACCTCTTCTCGTTTCGGCCACGATAACATACTTGACGTAACTTTTCACGTGGGTCTATACCAGCAACCGAACAAAAAGTTATGCTGTGTGGAAATTTTAAAGTAAGTTTTGTACGGCAAATTTGCTTCGGCAGCAGAGTGGTGGCAGAGAATATATAAATATACAGAAGCAAAATGGCGTAAGGTTTCATTGATGAAGGCACACCCATTCGCCGATTCGCTGCCTTGTGTCTGATCGGCCACCAAGTGATGCGAAAAATTCTCTATTGTATGGGCTATCGGGTGGAAAGTAAATTACCAGGCGCCGACGATTGGTGAACGGTGTTGCGACATGTCGCTGGCCAGCGAACCCATTTCGCGCCTGTAGTTCTTGGTCTAAGTAGCTGTTTTTTTCTGTGTTCTCAAGTATTCAGTGTTATAAGCGTGCTTGCTGTATAATTACGATTCACCGGTTTTGAATTCCAGGAGAGTCACTTGTGTCAGTTCAGCCTCCAAACATACTTACTGCTAACCTTCCATGTTTAAGCGGAGAACGTTAATACAAACGCATCGAATATATTTTTTTAGGAAGACGTGGCTGAAGTCAAGAGTAAAACANTTAAGCGGAGAACGTTAATACAAACGCATCGAATATATTTTTTTAGGAAGACGTGGCTGAAGTCAAGAGTAAAACATCAGGGCGTACAAAAAAAATAAAAAATTGCCCCAATGAAAATTTTTGTTATTTTTTAAGCCACTAGAGAGTGNAACATCAGGGCGTACAAAAAAAATAAAAAATTGCCCCAATGAAAATTTTTGTTATTTTTTAAGCCACTAGAGAGTGAAATAAGTTGTGCAAATACATAATGACTTATATTAAATATGATGGCCTGATAACATATTTGCACAACAAAGTAAGTTATTTTTGTTACAAGTACAAGTGATCAAAAATAAAGTTCTTGTATATGCATATGTTCTGGTCTTTGTGGAGTAGAATAATGCGCGCTGGACCGGAGTTCGAGGCTCTAGAGAATCGAGTTCGTTGAGTTCGTCGGGAGGGATGGGATTTAACATTGACTAATGAAAATTAAGAAAAAAGGTTCTCATTATTAGCCTACACTGGCGCTATAAGCATGATAAGTTAGAAATCTAAATTTAAAACCCAAACGTGTCTCTACGTAATTAATTTAAATTTAACTGTTTTGGAACATCCTTATACTTACGTCAATTAATTACGTACTTAGCTGTTCTTGTAGTTGTAAAATATGTATTGAAATCTTACCACGAACATTTACACGGCTGCTGCTAAATATATGGGTTTAAGACGTGACACATTCCATTTCTTGAGTTATCTTTAAAGAACAGTTTTTTAAACTGACAAGGAAATCTCTACACCCTCTTTTCTTATGTGAAACGTTATTAAATCATCTTAGACTGGCAGATCGTAGTACAAATAAGTAGTGATTGGTCTTTCACGCATAAAGTGCGCAGAGTTTAGCATCCGAAAAACACCCGTTCAGTATAGGGCACAGCCTCCTTTCGCGGCTATACAAGCAGCGATGCGACGAGGCATTCTGTCATGCATGTGGTGGATAGTATTTTGAGGTACATTCCACTATGCTTACTGCAAATGCACACGTAGATCAGCCATTGTATATGCAGGTGTTCGACGGTGGTTGAAACGTCGCCCCATAATATCCCATACGTGTTCAGTACGGGACAAATATGGAGACCTGATAGGCCAAAGAATGGCGTCTACGTCTTGTAGAGCATCNCCCATACGTGTTCAGTACGGGACAAATATGGAGACCTGATAGGCCAAAGAATGGCGTCTACGTCTTGTAGAGCATCTTGGGTGACGTGAGCTGTATGAGAACGAGTATTATCTTGCTCCATGATAGCGTTGGGTATGCTGCGCAAAAATGACAGAAAATGGGACTGCAGAACATAAATATCATATCGCTGTGCTGTCTCCATGCCTTCAACAGCCACGAGACGTGAACAGGAGTTATAACTGAAGGCACCCGTACCTTAACACCTGGTGTCCGAGACGTAAGGCGTTCACGTATAGGTGCAGGATTGTTGCGTTGCCCAGTGCGGTGCCAAACTCCGCTGNCCCATACGTGTTCAGTACGGGACAAATATGGAGACCTGATAGGCCAAAGAATGGCGTCTACGTCTTGTAGAGCATGTTGGGTGACGTGAGCTGTATGAGAACGAGTATTATCTTGCTCCATGATAGCGTTGGGTATGCTGCGCAAAAATGACAGAAAATGGGACTGCAGAACATAAATATCATATCGCTGTGCTGTCTTCATGCCTTCAACAGCCACGAGACGTGAACAGGAGTTATAACTGAAGGCACCCGTACCTTGGTGTCCGAGACGTAAGGCGTTCACGTATAGGTGCAGGATTGTTGCGTTGCCCAGTGCGGTGCCAAACTCCGCTGCAACTAACATCTGCATTAATACTGAAGTGGAACTCTGAGAAAACCATGCGTCGCCATCCCACATTTTCAATGTTGACGTTTCTGGCATCATTGACGACATGCCGCACGATGCCGACGGGTCAAAGGCGAACGGCCCAGTGGACGTCGTGCATGTAGGCGAGTCTCATTCAAACAGCAACGAGTGGTTCTTGTTGAGACCCGCAAATGCAGTGCAGTTTTTACAGACTGCCGGATTTCTTTGGATGTGGTGCTACGTTCTGCTACTGCCCGTCGGTGGATATACGATATTTTATACTATCTGTAGTGCGTTTAGCAGGACCAATACCTACTCTACGTGACGCACGATCTGTACGTATCCACTCCTGCACGCATCGTGAGGCAGTAGAGACTGCACGGCCAAGATGAATGGCTATACGAATTGACCGTCCGGTTGCAGTGCAACCATACGACCCCGTTAATATGGGTCTGGGTGGTGATATTATTCGCGAACACGATGCCGTGACATACTGATGTGCCTCTTAAAACGCAGACTTTCGCCTTTTCAGCCATTTGTATGGCCCTTTTAACCACTAGTTTCTGACCACACGCACTCGTTACGTCATGTGTTGCAGTGACATCTCTGCGATATAACTAAACCGTTTGCATTACGCAATTGGCACTGTGTGTGGTCTTGATTTTATTGAAAATGGATGACACTTTATGCGTGTACCGATCTTCATGTAAATATGTACTAATAATAAATAATATATTTATATATGGTGCAAAGCGCACACATTATTTTAGTCAATGCACGTTTTACTAAGCAATATCTTGATATAGGCTATTCATGGTAAAGTGAGCACTTTCGAAAGTCCTCTAATTTATAATAATAGTCAATAAATATATTTTATTTTATCGGTAGACGTTAACTTCTGATTGAGGTGAAATATATACACTGTGTTTGCTACTTACAAGAAAATATCTAAAAATTTTGTTAAATTATAAACATTTCTGAGAGGGAATAATAACTAAGGCCTCAAAAGTGCTCACTTTGCCATGGATAGCCTATAGCTACCCCTTAAAGAAATTTTAATTAGAAAAAATAATTACATAACTATTCACTATTTGTATACTTTACGACTCATTGTCAACTTTAATTAGATAACGTTGAGCCTACTTAGCTCATTTTCGGAAAATTGCATATTCTAAAATAACTGCAACAAATTCCTTAGCAATGCTAAAACAGTTCTACGACATGTTTAGTCATGTTTTTACACAAATGCCTCATTCGGAACTCGGCCTCATTCTCAATATTGCAAGCAATTATTAGCAAAACGCGTCAGAGAAGTGAATATTAACTAGCTCGACTATGAGAAATGGTCGTCATTGATAAACATTTATAGGCACATGGATAAGCGATATGAATATCATACTCGTTTACATACAAAGGTGGAAATAATTGTGTTACATGAAAACTGTGACACGGCCACAGCATGGTGTATATTTTGCGTCAAATAACACATTGTTTGGCATATAAATTCAAATAATCCACTGCAGGTTCTCGTTAAATATAATTTAGCACAGAATAGAACATGGAATTTAATGTCTTCAATATAAGGGCTCGGTAATATGTGAGGCACTGCCGAATTGCGAATTGTAGGCCTATTTAATTAAATTACAAAAATACTTTTATTTACCTTTCTTGAAACACCAAACTTAACAATTTCATAATTGTTATTGGAATTTGAGGCAATGATGCACTAAAATTGTAATTGGAAAATAAATGGACAATTTTTACTGCCTCCGCTTGATCATAAAGAGGTATGCGAAGAGATTAACAATAAATAACTGCAAAAGGTATTCAGCAAGACGTTACCCAATAGAAAAACGTACAATTACAAGTGACACTTAAAGGTATAAATCCCGGAATAGAACCATTATTAACTAAATAATTACAAAAACGTGGTTTTCGAAATTTATTTACTTTTTAGTGTTTCCTTTTCTTGTGGAATGCGATACTTACTTGACTTTCCATCGTTTGCGAGTAGAAAACTTATATTCCATAAAAGAAATTCACTGTCATTAATCAGTTTGTACACAAAGTAAATATGANGTTTGCGAGTAGAAAACTTATATTCCATAAAAGAAATTCACTGTCATTAATCAGTTTGTACACAAAGTAAATATGAGATGTTTACATTTCAATGAAAAGTAACTGGGGTGTGGATAGAACACCTCAAAATAACTCAAAAAGTTAATGCAAATACGACTTCTGGTCGATTGTTTAGGTGTTACAGGACTGTTTGTGTAAGCAGTAGTTATTGTCTATGACTCTATTTTTGTACAGTTTCTGGACAAATAGAATGTGTGTTGCTAGTTCCACGACATGGTTTGTAACCATTTCACGTCGAATGAGAAGTGCTACTCATATTTCTTGCTAAAACCGATTCAGTGTTTCAGACATTCAACGATGCGCGACATGCGCGGGCGTGCTTCCAAGCGCGAGGCGGAGGTTTTCAACACTTATTGCAGAATGAAATATCACTCTAGGTACACGTGCTGGAATGCAGCTACACTAACAAGGGTGTTGAAGTTGGCCTGCTTACAAATCCAGCAGAACCTTGGTAGGACTGTAACGTGGGAATAACCAACCATTAAAAATATGACATACATTTGTTTAGAGGTCTACTATCTACACCGCAGTTTATTTTCACGTAAAAATGTAAAGACTTGATAATACTAAAATATGTGTACTAATGCATATTTTACTGACTTCTAATATATCTAATTGTCCAGTAACTTCCGATCATATAGTTTTTTAAAGTGACTGTAGAGTAACAGTCTTTTACTTCTTTCAGTGACCGCTATCGGCATGGTAGCATCCCATTTTTCTTGTATTGATAATACGTACTGAAATGTGCATACTAAGGATAAAAAAGGCTGTTGTGTTAGTAATCACAGGTTTGACGGCGGGGTTTTCTGTGCGGCCAGCAAGCGACCATCGTCTTTGAAGGTGACTCTAAATGAGGCCGTATCATAGAGAAGCATTTGTTGGGCAACGTGGAGTACCCCGAGACAACTCGACGGCCATATTCGATGTCTAAAATGTTTCCCATATGCGATAATCCGGACTTGTACCCGGCGGGTATCGAACCCGGAGACGGTCACGCTGGAGCGCTATTCTCATTCTATTTGCGTGTATCGTGAGCCTGATTGCGTGAGCATCGCTAGCTGGGTCCAGCGCAGTTTACGATATTCTGACGCATTGTTTNCGGGTCCAGCGCAGTTTACGATATTCTGACGCATTGTTTATATTAAAATGCTTTAAACAGTAAACCATTTTTGTAAGTTTATTATTTGTAACACTGCAATTCGACATCGCTTTAACACATTCCACAATAACGTGTTTAAAAATTTGCTCTTACTCAATTGNTTTGCGAGTAGAAAACTTATATTCCATAAAAGAAATTCACTGTCATTAATCAGTTTGTACACAAAGTAAATATGAAATGTTTCCATTTCAATGAAAAGTAACTGGGGTGTGGATAGCACACCTCAAAATAACTCAAAAAGTTAATGCAAATACGACTTCTGGTCGATTGTTTAGGTGTTACAGGACTGTTTGTGTAAGCAGTAGTTATTGTCTATGACTCTATTTTTGTACAGTTTCTGGACAAATAGAATGTGTGTTGCTAGTTCCACGACATGGTTTGTAACCATTTCACGTCGAATGAGAAGTGCTACTCATATTTCTTGCTAAAACCGATTCAGTGTTTCAGACATTCAACGATGCGCGACATGCGCGGGCGTGCTTCCAAGCGCGAGGCGGAGGTTTTCAACACTTATTGCAGAATGAAATATCACTCTAGGTACACGTGCTGGAATGCAGCTACACTAACAAGGGTGTTGAAGTTGGCCTGCTTACAAATCCAGCAGAACCTTGGTAGGACTGTAACGTGGGAATAACCAACCATTAAAAATATGACATACATTTGTTTAGAGGTCTACTATCTACACCGCAGTTTATTTTCACGTAAAAATGTAAAGACTTGATAATACTAAAATATGTGTACTAATGCATATTTTACTGACTTCTAATATATCTAATTGTCCAGTAACTTCCGATCATATAGTTTTTTAAAGTGACTGTAGAGTAACAGTCTTTTACTTCTTTCAGTGACCGCTATCGGCATGGTAGCAACCCATTTTTCTTGTATTGATAATACGTACTGAAATGTGCATACTAAGGATAAAAAAGGCTGTTGTGTTAGTAATCACAGGTTTGACGGCGGGGTTTTCTGTGCGGCCAGCAAGCGACCATCGTCTTTGAAGGTGACTCTAAATGAGGCCGTATCATAGAGAAGCATTTGTTGGGCAACGTGGAGTACCCCGAGACAACTCGACGGCCATATTCGATGTCTAAAATGTTTCCCATATGCGATAATCCGGACTTGTACCCGGCGGGTATCGAACCCGGAGACGGTCACGCTGGAGCGCTATTCTCATTCTATTTGCGTGTATCGTGAGCCTGATTGCGTGAGCATCGCTAGCTGGGTCCAGCGCAGTTTACGATATTCTGACGCATTGTTTATATTAAAATGCACTAAACAGTAAACCATTTTTGTAAGTTTATTTTTTTGTAACACTGCAATTCGACATCGCTTTAACACATTCCACAATAACGTGTTTAAAAATTTGCTCTTACTCAATTGNTTTGTAACACTGCAATTCGACATCGCTTTAACACATTCCACAATAACGTGTTTAAAAATTTGCTCTTACTCAATTGTAGTGTTACAGAACATTACCTTGGAAAGTAGTTTACAAAGAATTGTTTGCAAAACTACAAACATTTTTTACAGTGTAGGTTTTCTATAGTTTCTTTTCAGTGATTTTTTAAAATAAGATTTGTTGTAAATACTAAACCAACTTTTTGTAAATGCATGTGAGTATATGAAAGCCCGACGGGCTGGAGCATGGCGTGTAATATATGTTTAGGGATATTAAATCCTGTTCCTTCCCTTTCTTATCTAAAATCATTTACAACGAAAGTTCTGTGCCGTAGGAAATATCATGTCACCCCGCTTATTATTTTCACGAAGTTACTTGGCTCCCGACAAGCGGAAAAGTAATGACAATCGCGCCCTAGTGATCACTCAATTCCCGAGCCCAGAACCAAAGCAACGAAGGATGTCCTCAGAGGATGCTTGCCACATAGGTTATGCTCGCATGGCGCGCCACTGCTGCCGATACATCAGGCCCAAGTTATTACCCGAGCTGGGCAGGAGAGCTATCTTGAAGTCCTGCACGTGCACAGTCCGCGGTGCACTCACGCATTCCTGGACCGGCAAGAAGACTTGCAGCTGGCAGTGGGCTCTTGGTGCGCTGTCATCTCCAGCCGGCGGCAGCTGGCACATGGGAGAACCACGCGACAGTAGAGGTCGGCCGCGCAGCTGGCACATGGCTCTTGGTGCGCTGTCATCTCCAGCCGGCGACGTTACGTGCAGAACGGACTGGTCCTCAGCTGACACCGTCAGCGACGGGTACAGATGACCAGCCTCCGAGACCCACTCGGTCACAGGAACATCTCGGACCTNTCAGCTGACACCGTCAGCGACGGGTACAGATGACCAGCCTCCGAGACCCACTCGGTCACAGGAACATCTCGGACCTCTAAGTCAGTTTGGACGGCCGTATTTTCCACCGGAGGCACCTGGATTGCTTTGTCCACCTAAAACACAACATACCGGAGGTTATCTTAATACAAAGAATTTCAAGAATACAAAGAACGTGCACGAACGTACTGCCTTATTCAGAATGATGAGGCTAAATTCAGCTGCGTATTTTGTCAAACGAAGGACAATTGTAAAATGAACAGCAATGATAAAGATAGAGTATAAATTCATTGCTGAGCCATTAGAGAGCAGCACATACGTTGGCGTCAGACTTGCCGCGCGTTTTACGCATCAGTGTACAATTTTGTGGCTACCTGCCGAGAAGTCTTTCTGTTTACTCGTTATCACGGAACTCGCTCAGATACAGTAGTGCAAAGGTCATCTAGAAACCGATATAACAATATGCTACAAACTTGCCTATCCATTTGTAAGTGGCGTATATAATTTTTTAACAGGGGCTACAATTGTAAAGGAAAGAAAATCGGGCATCCCAAGACCAGTGAGAAAACTGTGGAGTGCATGTGGCAGGCCTACATGAGAAGTCCGATTTTGGATAATATATATTTGTGTTTTGTACGGACTAGCTATGTTGGACAGTGACATCATGCCCGTAAAACTAATATTAACGGATGTAGCAACATTTAATCTCTCCGAAGAAGTTACAACTTGCGTATATGGGGAACGGAGACCCCTCATGTGATTTCTGAACATGAGACAGACAGCCTGAAGGCGAACGTTTANACTTGCGTATATGGGGAACGGAGACCCCTCATGTGATTTCTGAACATGAGACAGACAGCCTGAAGGCGAACGTTTACTGCACAGTAGCTGTACGCCAAAGCGCATTGCCAGAACTTGGACTTCTTAAAAGGATCGAGGGTCATGGCTGCTTTCACATGGAAGCACCGGGCATACGCCCGCGCAGGGATGGCACTCCTGTTTTTTTGCAATCTCTTAGCACTCCTTGCACTCTTTGCTTTCTCCTTATAAGCGACTGTCAGCGACCTTAGGTGTGTGACTATGGGTGTTAGCCCTATTCTGCGAAGACGGTGGAGAGATGTAGGATGTAGTCGATTGTGTCTGCCCTCCCTTTTCTAAATTCTGTTTTGGCTCCACCTTTGAAATGTTACTTTGTCCGGCATAACGTTGATTTTACCCTTTCTTGGATTTACCATTCGTGCTTGCTATGGTTTTAAGAGTAGTGTCTTTGCGNACTTGCGTATATGAGGAACGGAGACCCCTCATGTGATTTCTGAACATGAGACAGACAGCCTGAAGGCGAACGTTTTCTGCACAGTAGCTGTACGCCAAAGCGCATTGCCAGAACTTGGACTTCTTAAAAGGATCGAGGGTCATGGCGGCTTTCACATGGAAGCACCGGGCATACGCCCGCGCAGGGATGGCACTCCTGTTTTTTTGCAATCTCTTAGCACTCCTTGCACTCTTTGCTTTCTCCTTGTAAGCGACTGTCAGCGACCTTAGGTGTGTGACTATGGGTGTTAGCCCTATTCTGCGAAGACGGTGGAGAGATGTAGGATGTAGTCGATTGTGTCTGCCCTCCCTTTTCTAAATTCTGTTTTGGCTCCACCTTTGAAATGTTACTTTGTTCGGCATAACGTTGATTTTACCCTTTCTTGGATTTACCATTCGTGCTTGCTATGGTTTTAAGAGTAGTGTCTTTGCGNCGGCATAACGTTGATTTTACCCTTTCTTGGATTTACCATTCGTGCTTGCTATGGTTTTAAGAGTAGTGTCTTTGCGAGTAGCTACCGCAACTCTTGAATTAAGTGTTTGGATGCGGACGTGCACCAATTGCCACACCTTGTTCATTGACTTTACAGAACTTCCTTTTTTTTTAGATGTTGCCTGATTACAGAGTTTAGTGTGTAGGCAACTCGCGTGTCGCATTGGTCAAATGGGCTTGTGAGTCATGCTACTTGCAAGAGCATATGCCCATTTTTGAGTATTGAACGCATAATTATCCCACCGTATATGTGGGTTATGTTACCTCATTTTAATCATGTAATTATATAATTTATTGGCGTTTGTAGATTTCTGTGTAAAATAATTAACGGTGGGCTTTGATTGACCCTTTGTGGCACCCCGCTCGTTTTGCTGTTAGCGTCTTTAAAAGTTGGTAAATTAATTCTTCATTTTTATAGGAAAACGTCAAAGTTGTATTGTTATTTTTTCAAATTATTAACTTTGTTAAGTTTCTTCTTGTTCGGCTCTGCATTGGTTGTACGCGGCCGTTTTCGGACCTTGGGTAATGTATTTAGCGCCTTGTCTCGCGTAGAAAAAGAAATGAGAAAAAAAAATTCATAATTGTGTGTATAGCCTTGATGTTTTGTTAAAAGTTTAAAAATAAAAAAGAGTATTTTTTGAGTGGCACGGTGTGTTTTTTATTGTGCGCGTGCTCTACTCCACACGCAATGGCTGGTGTGTTAAGATGTAAGTAGATCCACAACTCTGCACTTATTCTAACTTAGAAAATTTTTGTTTCATGTTTTGCACCGCAATAGGAGACCTGTAGTGGATGTATAAATAATGCGAAGAAGAGTTGCTGCAGTCCCTCCAGGATCCGGCCATAACGGTGAAGGGATCGAGACACTGGCGCAACTGCGGGAAATTGCGAACAAACGAAGGCATCTCGCTCGGAGAGCCAAGCTGACCCCTTTCAAAGCAAATTTGTCGTACAATCCTTACAAAATTGTCCGATAATGTCCTCATCTAGTCCTGCCCCGGTGGTGGATTTTATTGTAGATGTGTCGAAAGTAGTGTTGTAGAAGATAGTTGCAGAACCGGTTTGGTTAAGGGCATTGGCGATTAAGTGTACAGGCTATCCGTTGCAGTTGTTGACATATGTGTTAGCTGGCAGTGAGTGTACCTTCAACGCATTTAAATGTAAATTGTTGGCTGCTGTGATTCCTGCTTGAGCGAGCCATAGATGGAAATCAGAATTTGTTTATCACAAACAGAAACAAAATGATCCGGTTTACGTGTTTGTATAGTCAATTAGAGATCACGAGAGGTCTTTGAATCTTGGCACTGTAGAAGAGACGTTGGTGGAATTTATACTGGATAACTTGACTCCTCATGTGCGCCAGGCTAGCGCCTTAACGAAAATTCCTAGCACGCTGACTGAGTTGCGTAGTTTCGCAAGTGAAATCGACGGGCGCCTAGCGGACGAGAGATGCGCCGCGATGCGTGCCCCACCTAACCATCCTGCTGTGCGTGCAATGGAAGCGAGTGAGAATGCACTCTACCCCCGCTGTCGGACTCAACCGACGGGAGAACGCGGTTCGTGTACGTTGTGGGAACTGTTCAGTGTTAGGCCATACTTCTACGGAATGCCCGGTGCCTCCTTTGCCCTTTAATCTCAGACGGTGCTTCCGTTGTGGACGCATTGGACACCTAAGGAATTCATGCCCGGGAAACTAAAGTCGACTAGAAATGGCAGCGGTGTTTCTGGTTGTATTTGTTACGCAAATTATCCGCATCAGGTGTTAGGTAGTTTTGTCAACACCGTGTAGCTAAGAGTTGAGTGCTATGCCTTGGTGGATACAGGGCTGTCACATAGTCTCATTAGTGATCACTCTCTGGCCGAAGTAGGTGCCTATTGTCCGTCGGTAAAATCCAAATTGACGAAAGTGTGGAGCAATTGTTCTGTGTGGCAAACAACAATGTCGTGCGCGCAGAGCGCAATGTGCTTTGCACTTAAAAATCGCGCGATTCTCGTGGACATTCAAAACCTGGATATTGCGTTCTTTGAGCCAGAAGGCGGTGATTGGTTTAGATTTTCTTGGACACTTGCGTGCCATTGTTGATATGGGTAATTAATGTTTAAGTTTTAGTTTTTCACCGGACACTAGGGTGCACCTGTACACTTGTGTGGTGGAAAAAGTTTCGGGGCTTATGACAAACTGTCCCATATACTCTCAAGAGGATAAAATGTTGGAGTTTTTAGTCGACGAATATAAGGATGTTTGTATATGTCGTATTGTAAAGTGTGATATGTGTCCCTATAAATTTAGTTTAAATTACGAGACTCCCATTAGGGCCAAATATTATGATTCTCTGCCTCCAAGATTAGAAAGTTTTAAGTATATTATAAAACAATTGCTGGATGTGGGAGCTATTGTTTCATCAACTTAGAATTTTTTCTCCCCCACGTTCTTAATTAAGAAAAAAGATAAAGGGTGCAGACTAGCTGTGGACCATTCGGAGTTTAATTCACGTGTATATGTCTACCCATTTCCTCTTCCCACGGTAGGATTTACCAGTGCTTGCTTGACCCCACTTGCCGAAAATACACAGCATTTAGCACCCCGTGGAACCAATATGAATTCACTAGGATATCTATGGGTGCGAATTTTAGTAGTGCGTGTGCTAGGAGACATCTTGTCGGAGTTAAAATTTAATTCTGTCTTCAACTATATTGATGACATAGTGTATAGTAAAGATTTTGACACTCATTTAGAACGTCTACGTGCTCTGTTTTCGAAGTTGAGGGAAGTTGGTTTAACCGTAAACCCCCAGAAAGTAACACTGACTAAGCGGGAAGTGAATTTCTTAGGGTACAAAATATCTGGTGATAGGCTGTTGATTGATCCAGACAGTGCTCTTCCGGTTTAAAATTTTCCGTGGCCCAGGAACCTGAAGGGAGTTCAGAAGTTCCTCGGGATGTGGGATATTATCCTCGGTTCGTACCTAATTATTCTGAAATGGCTGCCCCTTTGAATAGGCTGAAAAGGAAAGGTGTGATGTTTCGGTGGGGGCCGGAACAAGAAAGGGCGTTAATACATCTAAAGCGGAGCTTAGCCACTCCTCCCGTGCTTCGTCTGCCAGATTTTTCTGAGCGTTTTGTGCTGCAAGTAGACGCGTTGGCTATCGTCTTTGGAGCGGTGCTGGTCTAGCATGTAGAGGGAGCGTTGGTGCCTTTGCGAGTCGGACGCTGAGCGAATTGGAACGAAGTTTGAGTATCTATGAGAAGAAACTTTTTAGTTGTTTGTTCGGCTTGGAAAAAATGGAGAAATATCTGAAATTTGCCGAATTTGATCTGTATACCGATACGCAGGCCGTGAGTTGGGTGCTGAAATAACCCACCCAGGTATTAAATTAGACCGTTGGGTTCTAAGTCTGCCCAGGTTCTGGTTTTTTATACATCATGTAGGGAGTAAAAGATTGTCGTGGCCGATATGCTGTCCCGTATGTTTGACCCGAGTGAGTTACAGCAAGAACCGGTAAGCGAAGTTACACAAGTGATGCTCTTGTAAGATTTTCCTGAGTGTTTCGTGCGGATAACAGAGACGTAAGCCGTGGGCCCGTTGTGCCAACAGATCCATGCAAGTCTAGCAGGAAGGGATGGCGTATTTTACTGGGAAGAATGGTAGGGCGAGAAAGGTAGTTCACCCTGAGAGTCATCAACCCATGTTGTTGAGGTATTATCACGACTCTGTGTATGGAGGACATCTGAGTATACATAAGACATTTCGGAAAATTTAGGATACTTTTGCTTAGCCCACCCTAAAGCAAGACGTTAACATCTAAGTGACAACTTGTCCAGATTGTCAGCTTTCTAAGCCGGCTCAAGAGGCCAACTTAGGATTTTATTAGGTGGAAATCCCTTGATTTCCGTGGTGAACAGTGCATGTGGACATCTTTGGGCCGTTGGTACGTCCTAAAAGAGGAAATGTGTGCATTCTGATATTGGTTGACACCTCCAAAAAGTTTGTATTTTTGCTGCCCTTAAGAAACATGAAGGCCACTACTATTGTGAAGGCATTATCAGGTAATGTTTGGAGGATTTTCGGAGCGTCCGCGCATTTGTTGACCGACAATGCAAAATATTTCGCATCAGTGGCGTTCAAAGATACGTGCTTTGACTGGAAAATTAAGTACTATACTTTGAGCCCTTATATTCCGAAATAAGAGCAAGTTGAACAAACTAATAACAATTTGAATGCATGTTTGAGTATTTTATAGAACAAGGAACACACTGCTTGGGATAGAGATATTGATTTGTTGACTTTTGGTTTTTACTGCACACCGCACGATTTTATGGGTGCGGTTCCACATGTCTCCTTTCTTGAGCGCCAGTTGACGCACCCTTTATTGAATAAATGGGGTATCCATGTCTCCTGTAGTCCCTTGCTAGTGCCGAGCGAGACCGCCTGTTGGAGTGTGTTGCGAGAAGGTTGTAGGTCACTGAATCTCATGTAGCAGCAAAATATAATACACAAATAATTTACCCGCTCTTTCGTGATGGGGATTTGTTTTATACAAGAATGATGAATTGCCTGCTGCTGCAAAGACGTGTCTTCAAAATTGATAACCAAATTTCTGGGCTGACTTCCCGTGGCGCAGTCAGTTGGTGCGCCATCGGTCTGGGGTGCGGGAGGTTCTGGGTTTGAATCCCAGGTTAAGCATGCGTGTTAATTTAAGTTATGTTAAGAGTTAGCTTGTAAGCCGTCTCTTGATAAGCCTTCCAGCAGAACACTGGGGACGTTAATAAGCCCTTTACAATACAATATAACATTTCTTGGGCCCTTAAAAGGTGGATAAGTTTTCAGGACCGAATACTGTATTACTGAGTTTTCCTGATAGTGGTCGTGAGTTCAGAAAAGATCATGTGACACAGTTGAAACGTTGTATACCTCGGGTGGTTTAAAGTTTTTAGGAGGTTGTTACAGTAAAATGTATTTTGTTAGGAGGTTGGTACAATAGGAAGTATTTTGTTAGGAGGTTGGTACAATAAGATGTATTTTGTTAGGAGGGTAACATGGTATAATGTACAGTAGAATCCCGATTATTCGTATTGTCAAGGGACTGAATGTTAAATATGAATTATCGAGATATTCAAATTAGCGGGATTACCAATAATCGGGAGCAAAAAAAGAAAAAATATATAATAACGAGATTAATGCAAATTTACATTAATATGTAATGATAAACGCAGGGCTACATATTATGTATACATATGCATATATAAATCAATAATTACATCAATAAAAACACATAAAAAATTTACATTTANTAATGATAAACGCAGGGCTACATATTATGTATACATATGCATATATAAATCAATAATTACATCAATAAAAACACATTAAAAATTTACATTAAAAAAAAAAAATGTAATTTTCTTTTGGTGCAAGCCTTGCAGATGGGTATTGTAGATGGCTTTGTCAAGCATGTCCAAAGCAGAAAATACTTCATCGCCAACGTCTGATTTCGCTAAGAAATGGTGCACGTTGTTGATGTATTGTTTAGCCACTTTAGGTGTAATTGTCAGCATATCATCTTCGTCATTACCTTCACCATCAATGTCCTGAGATGGAGCCACAATTTTGTCATCAGTTAGAATCCCCGCTACCGCTAGGCCATCGTCAAAATGGACGAAATCTTCAAACGTTATAGAATTTTCTTCATTTTGAGGAAGACGATTCCAATTCACAGGCATTCTAAGTCTTGTTCAGTAACTGCTGATGAAAGATCCACCTTCGTGAATCCACAAGCACGAAAACACTTTGCCACGTCTTGTGAGCAATGTTCATGGCTGAAAATAAGGTGATTTTAAGATCCTTCCCATCCCCGATGCTGTCAAGGAGTTGCATCACTATTTCCTTGCGGTAAAAGGTTTTGAACGTTTTAATTATGCCCTGGTCTAGCTAGAGGCTGCAGCTTAGAAGAAGTGCTGGTAGGCAAAAACACAACATTAACATGACTGAGTGGTGGGGTATTATTGTCGGCCGTACAATTATCCACGAAAAGTAGAATTTTTCGCTGCTTTTTCTCCATATCAGCATTCACTGATCATATCCATTCTTTGAATAATTCGTCCGTCATCCACGCTTTTTTGTTTGCACGATAGGTCATCGGAAAAGTTTTTATGTTTTTAAAACATCTTGGTTTGGCTGATTTGCCTATCATGAGCGGTCTCAATTTCTCAGATCCATCCATATTGGCGGCCAGCAATATGGTTACACGTTCTTTACTATTTTTTCCGCCATGACACCTTTTCTTCCAAAAAACACATCGATCGGTCGGGGTGACACTTATAAAATAACCCCGTCTCATCGGCATTACAAATGTTGTTGGGCTCATAAGAATAGATTATTTCTCCCAATTCGTTTTTCCACTCAGAACAAACGTCGGCCGATACACTCGCACTTTCCCTACTAAGTTTCTTAAATTTTATGCTGTGCCTGTTTTTAAACCTATTAAACCAACCATCACTCGCACGAAAGTCTTTAATTCCCATTTTTTCTGTGAAAACTTTTGCTTTTTCTCTTAAAATGTTTCCTCCAACTGGTACATTTGAATTCCGTGCTTGCGCAAACCACTTTTTTAAAATTCTCTTCTAGTTGTGGATACTCACCAGTCTTAAAGCGCTTTACTTTGCTGTCCGATGTCTGGGAAGCGATTTTGTCCTCGNGATGTCTGGGAGGCGATTTTGTCCTCGTTCTTCAGAATTGATGTTATTGTGGAAGGAGGAACGTTATAATGTTTGGACACGTCAATTTGTTTATCACCACCGGCCACGGCGTTATGATTTCTTTTTTTTTTCTCTAATGGAAATACACTTATTAGCTCTTTTCGGAGGCATGGCTAAGACCGAACTGACTAACTTTTTACTCGCTCGGCTCCTTTCTACCCTATCATAACCGTAGACCGGACAGTAAGGCACCTCTTAGTTCTGAGAATCACAGACACATCGCCTCACAGCCTACTCGGCGTCATTACTTGTCATTCAAACCCTCCTTCGTCCCTCAGTNACCGTAGACCGGACAGCAAGGCACCTCTTAGTTCTGAGAATCACAGACACATCGCCTCACAGCCTACTCGGCGTCATTACTTGTCCTTCAAACCCTCCTTCGTCCCTCAATACCCTTCCGGTATTTTTTACTCTGCCCGAATTGCATAAATCTAGAGAGGGTGTACAGTCTAGGGTTAAAAACATTACGAGTTAACGATATTTTTAAGTTGGAAATAAGAATTATAAGACGTTTTAATTGATCTCCAGCACCAAAATAAATACGTTTNTCTGCCCGAATTGCATAAATCTAGAGAGGGTGTACAGTCTAGGGTTAAAAACATTACGAGTTAACGAGATTTTTAAGTTGGAAATAAGAATTATAAGACGTTTTAATTGATCTCTAGCACCAAAATAAATACGTTTTATCGAGGGGACCGGAATGCATTGTTTTTTTTTTTTTACGAATTAAAGGGATTTTCTCAAGGGACCGGCAAATTTGCACGAATTAGCGGGATATACGAATAATTGGGATGCGAAATGTCAGGATTTTACTGTATTTTGTAATTTGAACCAACATTGGTTTAAATAAGGTCTGGTTAAATTTTTACGATGGTTGTTAATACGCTGTTAAGTTTGGGACTTCTGGCCGCTTATTGGTGTTTTTGAAGTTGGTTGGCCTTACCTTTTCCCCAGTACGTTCTTGAGGCTCTGTTTCCTTCTGTTTCTCTTTTATATTCATTTCTCCTTTGTTTTTCATGTTTCTACTACCCACTACGTGGAGCGTTGTGCCAACAGGATCTGCCCACTGCTTCTGACTGCTGCCGATTTCGTTGTTGTGCTCGGACGCTCTCCCACTCCGACGTGGGAGTGACGCGCAGCTGCGCTTTGTGGGAACTTCTGTGCGCCTGTCAATAACTGTGCTGCAACACATTGGTCGATGATGCGTAGAGGGCCGTGACCCACCAGCAACTGTTTGTTGTGGACATAGATGACGACTTCTGTCTTCTGGGGCATCAGATTTCGACTTCTTGACTGTAACGATGTATCGTCCTATTTTGCGCGCAATGTGTTTAGTAAACTGTACTGTGTGGAAAATTTTCCAGATCTCGGATACTGGTGTGTATCACGGTCCAGTTAGATACTGACTGTATGTCTCCAGTGTGCAGTAATGGACATTTCTGGCAAGTTTTGGAAGGGGAGAAGGGGGAGGTTGCGCCGAAGTGCATTGACATAACTTAGACTTCTTAAAAGGCCCGAGGTTCATGGCGGCTTTCAGATGGAAGCACCAGGCATACGCCCGCGTAGGGATGGCAATCCTGTTTTTTTGCAATCTCTTAGCACTTCTTGCATTTTTTGCTTTCTCCTTGTAAGTGACTGTCAGCGATATTATGTGTGTGACGATGGATTTTGGCCCTATTCTTTGATGGCGGCAGAGAGATGTAAGACGTAAATAGGATGTAACCGTTTGTATCTGCCCTCCCTTTTCTAAATTTGTTTTGGTTCCACCTTTGAAATATTATTCGGTTCGGCGTTATGCTTTCACCCTTTCTTGGATTTACTATTCGTGCTTGCTATGGTTTTAAGAGCAGTGCCTTTGCGAGTAGCTTCCGCAACTCTTGAATTAATTGTTTGGACGCGGACGTACGCTAATTGCCGCACTTTGTTCGTTGAGCTATACTGCAATTCCTATTTTTTTTTTTTAGATGTTGCCTGATTACAGAATTTAGTGTGTAGGCAACTTGTGTCGCATCGGTCAAATGGGCTTGTGAGTCATGTTACTTACAAGAGCATGTGCACCCTTTTTTGAGTATTGAACGCATAATTATCCCACCGTGTATGTGGGTTATGTTACCTCATTTTAATCATGTATTTATATTATTTATTGGCGTTTGTAGATTTTTGTGTAAAATAATTAACGGCGGGCTATGATTGACTATTTGTGGTACCCCGTGCGTTATGCTATTAGCGTCTTTTAAAGGTGTTAAATTAATTAATAATTTTTATAGGACAACATAAGAGTTGAAGTGTTTTTTTAATTACCAACCTTGTAAAGTTACTTATTTATCGGCTCTGCCTTGGTGGTACGCAACCGTTTTCGGACCTTGGGTAGAAAAAAAAAAATCATAATTGTGTGTATAGCCTTGATGTGTACCTTATGTTTTGTTAAAAGTTTAAAAATAATTATGAGTATATTTTTGTGTCGCATGGTGTGTCCTTTTTAGTTTGTGTGTGTGTGTCTGCTCTACTCCCACACGCAAGGGAGTGTGTTAGGGTGCAGTGTTCGCAACTTTGTACAGGCCATTCTTTTTCATGTAGGTTATGGTGACTGGTATTACGTACCTCGATATGCTGACAGAATGAGTAAATCCACAACTGACACAAGATGAGAACGATTTCAATTTGTAACGAGATGGGGCCCCGCCACATTTTCATTTCGAGGTACGATGGCTTCTCAACGAACGTGTCCCACAAAGATGGCTTTATCGTGCGACATATGTAGATGAACCACTGCTGAAATTATCCCCAATTCGCCAGACCTTATCTCACTTTTTTATTTCATTGTGAGACTAAGTTATATACAGTGATTATGTGCCCCTAATCTCTGCGATACTATAGGAATTGAGACAACGCATCGTTAATGCCGCCTTGGAAATCGACGCAATCATGCTACGAAATGTGTGTTGTGGGATCGAGTATCGATTTGATGTGCGTGGTTTCAATCGTGGTGCACATAGTACATTGACTGTTGCTCTGTCACTTACTACAAACGTTTTTGGAATAATGAATGTACTTGTGTGGTAATAAGTGTTGCAAGTTGGGCACATCATTTTGAATAATCCTGTAAGATTATTTCAATTATATGATCTAACTCATTCATATTATAATTCATATATAATACATGCAATTTATAACTGTTCCTACAAAGAAAACTTCGAGTTTTACGGTGTCCTATAGCACACAGAATGGATGAAGAAAACGGCACTTCGAACACTATAGTGAGATTTGAACCACTTGGTTCTCAATATGGTGTGGTGCTCATAAATTGATTCGTTCTGAAAGCTGGGCGAAAACCATCGCTGCTCTGATGTGAACACTACATGAGTGTGATGTCTTTGTGAGTTTTGTCCCCAGGGTTGTTCAAACGTTCGAAGAAGCACTGATATCTTGTACACTGTTGGTTTACCTGGAAGGATTTCTCGTGGGTCCGTTTAGCACACNACTGTTGGTTTACCTGGAAGGATTTCTCGTGGGTCCGTTTAGCACACTCTTTACAATTACAAACGTGCGAATCTTTGGTCGACGATATAAAATGACATTCGTCTTTGCAGTGGCATGACTCATCTACGTCTGCTATTTTCAATGGAGACGCGAGTTTGCCGAGGATACCTGAAACACACAGAAATAAATTTCAAGTTGCATGCGGAACTGTAACCACATGGCGCAATAAATATTTTCCCATCCTGTTAATGAAACAGATAACTGACATTTGTTACGATAACGTATGTTTAAAACAAATATATATATATATCTTCACTTTCTAACAGCAAGGAGATGTTAGCTATAAGTACTCTAACAACCACAAAAACGCAGAAGCTATACGTTTCAGAATATGAAGTCCACATAATACTGCGTTCATAGCACTACATTTCAATAATACCTTACAAGAAATTTTTCTTACAAATTATCAGCAATTTTAATTAACTTGAAGATATTTTTCCTTACAATAAATTGTAATACATGAACTTCCTCTGGGAAACGCATTTTAGTTTAGTAAACATTAAACTAGTTGTTTTCTAACACGTTATTATATGAATATTAAGGTAAATTAAACATAATACATATAACATATAACATACGATAACTAACATAATGAATAATAGGGCAACGAAAATCCAGAACTTAAGAAACAATTTCTGCAACGGTCTCATAAAAATATTAACAATACGGTTTAAATTTTGGCATTAGAAGGTATTCGTAACTTTGTATTGACTAACACATCAAATATTGCAGCAAGCTTTGAGGGAAGCTGTTTATATTTGGGACATGATGATGAAATATACAGTTAATTGACGCTGGCAATATGTTTTCGTAACTGG
>NQII01001367.1:435227-511784 GCA_002778355.1 Clitarchus hookeri
ATTTCTCTATGTTTTTTCCCAAATATTTTTCCAAATTTTAATAAGCTACCCTGACGGAATCCGTAATGACTAAACAGTAGCAGAATAACTTCAAAAACATTGCCCACCTTACAAGAACGTAACTGACGAATTGAGACGTTCTAAGGGAGGAATATGACAAAATGAGATGAGACTTTAAATTATTAACACCCAATAATAACACATCTCACTCGTGGAACTCTGTTTCCAAACCCGTTCACCAAACATTTAGTTTTTTAGCTACCTTTCACTTGGCCATCAAATAAGTATGATAAAAACGCTAGTATTGGTAATAAAGTGCTCTGGTCATAGTTAAAAATATTTCGGTGTATCCGATACATGGAAAATTGTAAACAAATGGGCCTTGCATAGTTCAGGGGTCCTTTAAAAAAACCACAAAATAATCACAAAATAAATAAAATAAATTAATTAAATATGTTTTCAAGAACATTTTGATTAGCACATTTGATGACACAATTCTGACCAATATATGGTAGACAAGATCAATCTGGCATTACAGGTTTGCTGGATATAAGTCTTGAAACTTTGGACATTTTATATAAATTAAGAGAACTTGCTGCAAATAATGCGGCATTAGAGAACAGGATATTATATTAACAAGTCCTTATGTAATATTCCTGAACAGGTGTCATTATACAAACACCATCGTTTAGTCTAAGACAGTTCATGCGTTGTTTTACTCCTTATCACAGCAAGCCAGAAGCAAGGGGCCTCTCTCCTCACGTGACTCTGCATCGTCAATATACGTTCTTAAGATGGCAAAAACCCAGACATGTAGGTGTGTGAGGTGGTGGAGCGGGGTATAGAAGAAGGGCTTCGTGTTCTACACCTGTCCTTTGTTTCTTTCAAAAGCGCGCTAATGTTCTGTCTTTTGGCTGCACTTTTACTAAACTAAAGTACAAAATAGGCGTACTTGCGCTCAGAGGTGTGACGAACCGAAACCTTCCGGCCATGGATGTAAAACTGTGAATATGACAAGTAAGTATATGGAGGTAAAAAAAATATATATTTAAAGTACTCAATTATAGTTTTTGAAAAAGTTCTTGTGCATTCACCTGAAAATCTCACAAACATTTTTAATGAAATGCTGTAGGNTCAATTATAGTTTTTGAAAAAGTTCTTGTGCATTCACCTGAAAATCTCACAAACATTTTTAATGAAATGCTGTAGAAATTTGCTTCATTCGCTTGTTAATAGCGACTTTTCCTTGTTAACAAATGTTAAACATTTCGTGAGTTTGCTGAATTTAATTAAATATGAAATGGAAAAAAAATCGCTGCAAGACGTTTTCGTAATGAGTTCATTATCTGATAGTCATATGATGAAATTATTTACTGGTTTCCGGTAACGTCATTAACAGTATTTATAGACCAAATAAACTATGCTAAAATATTATTGCGTGGGACAACATAATTGTAACAATGTGTGCAGTTAGAATTTTTTAAACTATTATATTTTGTTTTATTACATCTTACTGAGATCGAACTTTTAGTACAAATACTATGATTATAGTCCAGTTTATATTTACCTCATTAAAATTGCTCAAATAATAAATCAATCCAAAAATTCTTTAACATTCAGATAGTAAGATTACATGTTTTTAAAATCATTCGAGCGAAAGGAATATTCTTCAAAGAGGATGGATTTTATCTAAATATATTTGTATACAAATGTTACTTAAGTACAGAATAATTACTTAATTTTCGTGTATTGCTGTGTTTTTTATGTATATTTTCTGAGATAAAATTCCGAAAAGATGCATGCTGTAAAATATACATAATATTTGTACACATTCAAATAGAAATATACAACATACAGCTGTACTTAAAGATCTAGGCATATTATTAGGTAGTAAATTCCTTTTTCATGCACATGTTGAAAACACAGCTTTTAGTACTTCTACGCTCATCGGCATTATGCAATTGGTTAGTTTTGCTGCCTTTGTACCCGACCCTGTTATTTGTTAATAAGACTCCTTAGTTTTAAATCAGAACACTGTTCTGTTATCTGGAATTCGCTTACTCCTGCTGATATTTCTAAACTAGAAGAAAAACAAGAAAATATGATTACCTATATAGTGATAATTTCAATGTNCTTACTCCTGCTGATATTTCTAAACTAGAAGAAAAACAAGAAAATATGATTACCTATATAGTGATAATTTCAATGTATGTTTTTAAACTAAAATGAAATCCCTGGCCATTTTCAAATGACAGGCCGAGGAATACTAAGTACGGTAGAAAAACATTTTAAACTTCGTGAAAATGGTGCGCGGACAGTCCATATCGACGACGCCCTTACTATTTGGGAAAATTATGAGGGAAGCCTAGAGTGCACTTCAAACAGATAATATAATTGTTTATTGGAACGAGCACACTAGATGAGGCCCGAGTGCCAGATTATGGTGAGGGAAAATTACAATACATTTGTCTCCCTCATCGCATCCATTTTGAGTTACGTATGGTTGCCGAACCTTCAAATACACGTCCCGCCAGCCCCAATTGATATTTTTCAATTANATCCATTTTGAGTTACGTATGGTTGCCGAACCTTCAAATACACGTCCCGCCAGCCCCAATTGATATTTTTCAATTAAAGACGAACGCTGAAAGATATTGAGGAAATATTTCGAATTTGTTAAGACACATGATTTTCTATTTAAAATTTTTCTTTCATTATAAGTGAATATAAGTGTCTCAAAATGTGTGCCTACATAATCCCTGCAACATAAGTTCATGCTGCACTCTAAAAAAAAATTAACTGAACNTCAATTATAGTTTTTGAAAAAGTTCTTGTGCATTCACCTGAAAATCTCACAAACATTTTTAATGAAATGCTGTAGGAATTTGCTTCATTCGCTTGTTAATAGCGAATTTTCCTTGTTAACAAATGTTAAACATTTCGTGAGTTTGCTGAATTTAATTAAATATGAAATGGAAAAAAAACCGCTGCAAGACGTTTTCGTAAAGAGTTCATTATCTGATAGTCATATGATGAAATTATTTACTGGTTTCCGGTAACGTCATTAACAGTATTTATAGACCAAATAAACGATGCTAAAATATTATTGCGTGGGACAACATAATTGTAACAATGTGTGCAGTTAGAATTTTTTAAACTATTATATTTTGTTTTATTACAACTTACTGAGATCGAACTTTTAGTACAAATACTATGATTATAGTCCAGTTTATATTTACCTCATTAAAATTGCTCAAATAATAAATCAATCCAAAAATTCTTCAACATTCAGATAGTAAGATTACATGTTTTTAAAATCATTCGAGCGAAAGGAATATTCTTCAAAGAGGATGGATTTTATCTAAATATATTTGTATACGAATGTTACTTAAGTACAGAATAATTACTTAATTTTCGTGTATTGCTGTGTTTTTTATGTATATTTTCTGAGATAAAATTCCGAAAAGATGCATGCTGTAAAATATACATAATATTTGTACACATTCAAATAGAAATATACAACATACAGCTGTACTTAAAGATCTAGGCATATTATTAGGTAGTAAATTCCTTTTTCATGCACATGTTGAAAACACAGCTTTTAGTACTTCTACGCTCATCGGCATTATGCAATTGGTTAGTTTTGCTGCCTTTGTACCCGACCCTGTTATTTGTTAAAAAGACTCCTTAGTTTTAAATCAGAACACTGTTCTGTTATCTGGAATTCTCTTACTCCTGCTGATATTTCTAAACTAGAAGAAAAACAAGAAAATATGATTACCTATATAGTGATAATTTCAATGTATGTTTTTAAACTAAAATGAAATCCCTGGCCATTTTCAAATGACAGGCCGAGGAATACTAAGTACGGTAGAAAAACATTTTAAACTTCGTGAAAATGGTGCGCGGACAGTCCATATCGACGACGCCCTTACTATTAGGGAAAATTATGAGGGAAGCCTAGAGTGCACTTCAAACAGATAATATAATTGTTTATTGGAACGAGCACACTAGATGAGGCCCGAGTGCCAGATTATGGTGAGGGAAAATTACAATACATTTGTCTCCCTCATCGCATCCATTTTGAGTTACGTATGGTTGCCGAACCTTCAAATACACGTCCCGCCAGCCCCAATTGATATTTTTCAATTAAAGACGAACGCTGAAAGATATTGAGGAAATATTTCGAATTTTTTAAGACACATGATTTTCTATTTAAAATTTTTCTTTCATTATAAGTGAATATTAGTGTCTCAAAATGTGTGCCTACATAATCCCTGCAACATAAGTTCATGCTGCACTCTAAAAAAAAATTAACTGAACCGAAGGAAAATTGAGTAGTTGATCAAAATAAATTTGGAAGAATCTGAGTACTAGAAACTGGAGTGTTTGAATTTTTCAAAGTAACGGAATTACGTAAAAATAATATATGTATATTTTAAATTTATTTAAAGGAACCTGATTGTCAAATGTGCATTAATTAGCAAAGAAAGCCCAGCAAAAAAAAAAAAAAAAAAAAAAAAAAAAAAAGTTTCTAAAAAAGTTTTGAAAAAACAAATTTCATAAATAAAGACTTTGATTATTAAATTATATTCTGGGAATATTATTGCTATACGCCATGTAAAAATGTGCATATTATAAAACTGGGTTTGCGAAGCGATGTAAAAACTGAAAAGGAAATACACGGAACGTTTTTTATTATGGCGGACCGTTTGGTCTCAGCGGCCCCGTGAATATAGCGTATTGTTACGATAGCGTGAACATGCCTGCCTGACCACGCCATCACTCATGAGCAGTAATCAGGACCGCCAGTTGCCGCAATCGGGACTCGCATTGCCCAAACCCCGGTAAGCAGGATGTGCCGACCGCCGTAACTCGTCATACTTCATCAGCCTTCGGATACTTCTCGAGGTGGGACAAATACAATATACTAACGTGCCTTAGAGTAAGGCAGTGGACGTGGTCGAATTAACAATGCTCCCCCGACCTTATAGTATTTTATGTACTCTCCAGATGTTTTATTATAGAGGATGATTCTAAAATCATGGGACGAACATTGAGGGGTGGTAGAGCTCACTTAAACAAACAATTATTGTATAGGCATATATGGGCGGAAGTGACGCATTGAGGCACACAAACAAAAATAACACATGAAATGCAACACATTGTTTATTTACAACGTCACCGCTAAATGCCTTTTTACAGCAATGTTTATAATAATTGCTCAAAATTGCTACCACCGACAGTAATTCAAGCTTGGTAGCGTCGGTGGAGTGATTGGCGAACATATTCAAATACGCCGGGTATTTCACGCACGCGTGCAGCCGCACAGGATAGTCGAGGTGTGGTTGTCGTACAGTCCTCGATCGACCTCTTCCATCAGTACTGGTGATAAATGATCCATTTTCACAAAGTTGCCGATGTAATCGCTCAAAAATTTTGTGGTTCGGCATGCGTCTACGTGGAAAGCGTTCCCGATACAGCCGTAGCGCTGCTCTGCCGTTACCATTATCAGTACCGCATATTAGATGCATATCTGCCTTTTCGCTATTCGTAAAATCATCCAGCACGGCCGAACTCTCAAGCGCAAATGCTTTGTTCGCTGATGCAGCAGGTCACTGGCGCACCGTTTGACTGCCCTCANACGGCCGAACTCTCAAGCGCAAATGCTTTGTTCGCTGATGCAGCAGGTCACTGGCGCACCGTTTGACTGCCCTCACCTATCGCCACAATTGTCAGCCAATCACGCCATATGTAGAGGTCGCCAAGCATGCGTGACTGTTGGTGGATGCATTTCCAGCAACGGTTTTAACATTTTATGCACAGAATCACTCATTAAGTATGCTGCTCATGAACATTTTATGTTTCCGTTAATGTGTTATATTTTTGTGTTTGTGCCTCAACGCGTCACTTCCACCCATATATTCCTATACAATAATAGTTTGCTTTAGGGAGCTCTACCACCCCTCAATGCTTGTCCCATGATTTTAGAATCACTCTGTATAGCCATATAGTAACCTATAGCTTCATATATTTATTTACCCCACATGCTCTACCATCATGAGATTCCTCCAACCTTAACAAGTACGGTTTGACCAAATTTAAACAAGGTATAACAGTATGATTGTGTGAAGCACCGCGCCAGCTATACAGTAGTGCTGTGATGAAGGTAGTAAATTATGCATTGTAAATTTCATGTAATGACAGTACCTATTCATACACACGACTCTACAGTACAATAATATGAGCCGAACTAGTGGTGCACACTCGGGGTCCACAACACTTTGTTGGACGTGTGGGATTGACACCAGATGTTCAGAATGTCCACCGTCCATTCGCTGGCATGCGGCCGCCAGCCACAGAATATTATGTTGCACATTGTTCACTTTAGTCCAACCGTGGTTTATTTTAACTTTTTGAAGGCCTGCTAAAATTATACCTTCAAGTTTTTTCTTCCCCCTCATGCCAAAAAAAGCTTAAGTAAGTTTAGAAACTTAATCCAAACGGAAAACGCACCGCATTCGTGCGCACTCAGTTCCATAATATTTTGCATCTTAAATATTTCTTTCTAGGCATTATTAAAACACCTTTTTTGTCCCTGTTTTTATTCATATTTATTATAAATGAAATATTATAGTTAATATGTAAATAACAGTAAAAATCTAATTTAACCAAAACAAAGATACTTCTATTTCAAAGCTTNAAATATTATAGTTAATATGTAAATAACAGTAAAAATCTAATTTAACCAAAACAAAGATACTTCTATTTCAAAGCTAGTGACATACTTAGGAACCAAACAAACACGTCACACATTGGGTGATTTTCAAAGGTTTTATTCAGAAAGTGTGAATTCAGATACTGCGAATATGCTATCTCTCCTCATCAACTGTAGTAATCGTGCCATGAAGTTTTGCCACCATATCTGCAATCTACATACAGTCAAACGCTACATTCATAGGACCGCTACGACCAAATGGTTGGCCATAATAAAAAATGACCTATGTGATTTGTTGACAGTTTTCTTTTCTACGCAACCTCGGTGTTACACTCCACCATGTATACATGTGTTGTAGAGTTTGTGTACGCTGAAACACACCCACACTACATATTCGATTAACTCGGTTACTGTGTAATATGCATTTTTTATTTCCATTAAATGTTTTGTATGCTATGTCTCACCATCGCCGAGAATTATGCCTGTTTACCTATAATAGTTACAATGGTCTTTGTGTTGTTTTACCTGATTACCCTTTCGACTAGTCGGACATAATATTTTGACACCGTAGTTTACAGGTAGAAATTTGTCAGTGTAGTACTAGTCTTACTACCACACACTATGCCGTATACATTTTCTGTAGATCCTGTATAGAGATTGGCACATACTACACACATTAAACTCAGATATAGAGAACAAACCAAGGTTATATTACTTTTTCATGTGTCGATCATGTGTAACTGTGAAATCGTTAGGTTTATACATATGTTTAATATGCTAATTATTACTCTTATGTGCAAAAAAAAAAACACACTTATTAGCACAAATTCGGTTCCTACAGATTTCAACGTTACACGTATAATGCGATGTTTAATATACAGAACTGCGTTCACTCAGTACATGTAATTTAATGAAGTTATTCTGTCGTCTGAAAGAAATGGCCTTTTTGAGAATCTAATCAGCTTTACTAGGAGCATGCGTGTCAGTGTGTCTGTATAAACGTAGTTATTTTCACGGAATTTTTTTGCGTTAGAGTGTAAATATGCTAAAGTAACCATGAAAATGATATATTTAATTGTTGATTCATTAAACCCACTGCAGTCTGTCTCGTTTCGTAAATAATATTTTATGTTACTGACAAACATATTTGGCACTGAAAAAAATGAATGTGTTCCTCTTGCATAGCCTTACTTAACTTCATACCGGTATTACAATTTTAAGCAATGCAGGTTCACATAAATCAATAACAGTCATCTCCTTATTGTAAAAAATAATTTTGTCAAAAGCGATGACACGTTCAACACATGTACAGTACATATTATGTAACACACACACAAATACACGGAGGATATTTACACTAAATTTCTGTAAGTAGGATATACGATTTGTGGTTAATATTTTTATGTGGGACTACCCTTAGTTTATGGAAAAAAAAATCGTCATAGTTATTAGTAATTGAGGTTCTAATTTTATTGCTAACTGCTCCTTTATTTGATTAAAAAACGGAGAAAAAAACGAATATGATATAAAATATTTCAAAACATACGGAAAAAATATTTTAACTTGAAATTTACGTTTAAGTGACTAAAATTTGACCAGTGTTTAAAAAAAATGTAACATTTTACATATTTTTAAATAGCGGTCACCCTTCATACCTAAAGAAATGTTTGATAGTCTGCGATTATATTTATGCACCTGAGTGATGGTACATAAGAATTCCTTTGTGGATAATCCAGCAAAAACCTTCCAGAAAGGCTAAACTTTATGTTAAAATTCGATAATAATAATTATTTTTATAGTAAAATTGTCTTATATTTGTTTTTTTTTTTTTTTNGAAATATTATAGTTAATATGTAAATAACAGTAAAAATCTAATTTAACCAAAACAAAGATACTTCTATTTCAAAGCTTGTGACATACTTAGGAACCAAACAAACACGTCCCACATTGGGTGATTTTCAAAGGTTTTCTTCAGATACTGCGAATATGCTATCTCTCCTCATCAACTGTAGTAATCGTGCCATGAAGTTTTGCCACCATATCTGCAATCTACATACAGTCAAACGCTACATTCATAGGACCGCTACGACCAAATGGTTGGCCATAATAAAAAATGGCCTATGTGATTTGTTGACAGTTTTATTTTCTACGCAACCTCGGTGTTACACTCCACCATGTATACATGTGTTGTAGAGTTTGTGTACGCTTAAACACACCCACACTACATATTCGATTAACTCGGTTACTGTGTAATATGCATTTTTTATTTCCATTAAATGTTTTGTATGCTATGTCTCACCATCGCCGAGAATTATGCCTGTTTACCTATAATAGTTACAATGGTCTTTGTGTTGTTTTACCTGATTACCCTTTCGACTAGTCGGACATAATATTTTGACACCGTAGTTTACAGGTAGAAATTTGTCAGTGTAGTACTAGTCTTACTACCACACACTATGCCGTATACATTTTCTGTAGATCCTGTATAGAGATTGGCACATACTACACACATTAAACTCAGATATAGAGAACAAACCAAGGTTATATTACTTTTTCATGTGTCGATCATGTGTAACTGTGAAATCGTTAGGTTTATACATATGTTTAATATGCTAATTATTACTCTTATGTGCAAAAAAAACACTTATTAGCACAAATTCGGTTCCTACAGATTTCAACGTTACACGTATAATGCGATGTTTAATATACAGAACTGCGCTCACTCAGTACATGTAATTTAATGAAGTTATTCTGTCGTCTGAAAGAAATGGCCTTTTTGAGAATCTAATCAGCTTTACTAGGAGCATGCGTGTCAGTGTGTCTGTATAAACGTAGTTATTTTCACGGAATTTTTTTGCGTTAGAGTGTAAATATGCTAAAGTAACCATGAAAATTATATATTTAATTTTTGATTCATTAAACCCACTGCAGTCTGTCTCGTTTCGTAAATAATATTTTATGTTACTGACAAACATATTTGGCACTGAAAAAAATGAACGTGTTCCTCTTGCATAGCCTTACTTAACTTCATACCGGTATTACAATTTTAAGCAATGCAGGTTCACATAAATCAATAACAGTCATCTCCTTATTGTAAAAAATAATTTTGTCAAAAGCGATGACACGTTCAACACATGTACAGTACATATTATGTAACACACACACAAATACACGGAGGATATTTACACTAAATTTCTGTAAGTAGGATATACGATTTGTGGTTAATATTTTTATGTGGGACTACCCTTAGTTTATGGAAAAAAAAATCGTCATAGTTATTAGTAATTGAGGTTCTAATTTTATTGCTAACTGCTCCTTTATTTGATTAAAAAACGGAGAAAAAAACGAATATGATATAAAATATTTCAAAACATACGGAAAAAATATTTTAACTTGAAATTTACGTTTAAGTGACTAAAATTTGACCAGTGTTTAAAAAAAAATTTAACATTTTACATATTTTTAAATAGCGGTCACCCTTCATACCTAAATAAATGTTTGATAGTCTGCGATGATATTTATGCACCTGAGTGATGGTACATAAGAATTCCTTTGTGGATAATCCAGCAAAAACCTTCCAGATAGCCTAAACTTTATGTTAAAATTCGATAATAATAATAATTTTTATAGTAAAATTGTCTTATATTTGTTTTTTTTTTTTTTTGGTAAAGAGCTTTTCTTCGGCAGATGTGGTAAGAAAGTCCTTCTGTAACCAAACAAACCATGCATTGCAACGAAAATGTTGTATGTTATAACAACTTTTGTTAACACAAAGAAAGCAATATTAACATAGGTACTTTAGAAGTACGAAATGCTTTTCTCAGCTTAAAGTACGGTAAATGCTGGGTACAATTTTAAAGATGAGAAAAGAGGGCTGCTGGCACCACACATATTTGAAACAAGCAAGCATGCGACTAGCGTGGTAAGTACAACTGCGCCTGTCTTGTACGGAGAGAAACGACAGACGCTGATGCAGCGATTGAGAACAAAGAGGCGATATCCGTAGTGGCTGACGTCCAGATCAAAGGAAACAAACAGTAAAAGAGTTCCGATTCTCTTCACAACGAGACTTTCAACGAGTCTGACGGAGAAAACTTCAGAACCAGTCGAATGCCGGACGACAGCATGGTCTGATCCACCATAACATAAGCTAACTTCTACTTATCACATGATTGCTATATATACGAGCGAAGAAAACCAGTTTAGATCGGATTATGGAGGGACCGAAATACTGTGTCCCATCCAAAATGATTTTCCTCAAAAAATATATATTTTTTTTTTACATTTGCTTCGTGCGCTGAGGTGTTCCCAACTAGGACTTGTGACCGATTAAGTCCAAACGTGAGAAAGTGGCGTAGTCTTGGCAACAAAACATAATTACTGCATACAAAATATTTCCTTTACATTCCTGAAACACTCTTCTGTATTAATTTTTTTTTTGCTTCTTACACTAAACTTGAATCAGTGAGAACTGAGCCAAATCAGTGTAAACAGTGAGAAATGAGCAACTGATTTATCAGTACCAGGTAACTAATTAATAAAGTGGTCGAATTTCACTGATTTATTTGTGATTTCCCACTGAATGTAAAGAATGTCACTGCTATAAATATTTTGTTCCCAGTTAATTTGTTTGATTCGCCGGTCATCAGTAGCTTATCAACTGACATTCAGTGGACGTTATTTCTCTGATTTATATCACTGATTCGGATTTAGAGTGTACTAGACGCATAATTATAGTAATAAACTTGGCATCGAAAACAGTTCTTTTAATGGAAATCTTTTACTGGGCGTTGAAAAAAGAATCATGTTATTAATTGAAGTCATGAATGACTTTCCACACTCAATATTTCTTACCTCCAAAGGAAAAATTGAAGCTCTTCAAAAACTTGAAATTGTTGCATTGGAAGTTATTTATTTTCCAGGCGAAGAATGTCACCATCGCTGGCCACGTAAAGAAGTTCCGGACTATATGCTCCGTCATGTAGTGGTGCGGGTAATGCTCATGCATCACGCAGTCACAATGCGTTCCTGAAGAGCAAGGGCCACGAGAATGGAAGTGTTGACAATGGCAGCAGCATCGGCAAGGTGCATGAAAATCGTGGCGGAACCCAAGAGTGAGACGTGATACCGACGTCGGTGCAGAAAATTGGTGCGGAACCCTTGTAAGTGCACCTGGTGGGTGAACTATCGCTGGATGAGTAGTTTCTTGTCGTCTGGAAGATGTGGGCTTTTCTAGTATCGAATCATCTACTGTGGTATTTTGTGACTGCTCATAGTGCGAAGAGTAAGATAACGTATCCATGTGCACTGATCGCTCGTTATTCGACAGAAATGTACAAGTTTTTGAAGGAAGTACATTTGTCTGAGATTTCCGAACAGTTCTAATATTTGAGGAATACCGTGATTGATAACATTGGGATGAAGTAATAGTGGGAGCAATAGGTGTCCTAATACCAACACAGACTGCATGGTTGGCGGTGGACACAGGCGAATCGGATTCCCAGGATAATTCCCCACGTCTGACAGGCGGTCTTGCAGGCCGCGAAGCTGGTACTCTACTTTGGGAGAAAATCGCTACATTTTCCTTTCCTACCATAAATACACCTCCATGCGAAGGAACATCTGCATAAGAAATGTGCCTATTATTCGAGTGAGCTTCTTTAACACTCGATATGTGAGGGCTTGGAACCGGTGGCGTTTTAGCGACGATAAATGATGGAAATACGTTCCTAGATGTTTGGTTTACAGTTGTTTTGCTATTCTGTTTTAACTGTACTGATGGTGGCCACGTTTCTTGTGAAAATGGGACGGCCTCACTTTTACGTATATTGATAGGAACTTTTTTACTTCCTTTATCTGTAAATTGATCCGAAAGATTTCTATTTGATGTCTGTGCTAATTCTTTGTGTGCTGGAAATTTTTTCTCCGTGATATGGTATGAGTGAGTTAGATCGTTTGGGTGTCTGATTTTATCAAGTGCTTCATTGTTAATATGTTTGAAGTGTAATTTTATTTTATTCAAGTTACTGTCAGTTTTAATTTGGTAATTGGTGTACATATTTTCTCGTTTTTTTTCAGAATTTACTTGCATTGTGTCCACTATTATATTGTATGATGTGACATCCCTTTCATAATTTATTTCTGCCTCCATTACGCTAGGTCGAGCAATGGTCGTAGCTTCTCCATCTGTTTGTGAGCTACAATCTATACATTCCACACTACCATTGTCTTTTCGAGAACTGGTTTCTGTTGAATGACATTTTCCATTATCAAGTATCAAATTTAAATCGATAGGTCGTGTACTGGAATCTGTCTGCGGTACAAGGTTAACAGAGGAAGGGAAATCATTTAGTTCTTCCATTTCTCTTAGCTCGATGTATAACAATTCACTTTTGTCTTCTGTCTTTTCTATATAGCTTTGATAAGTAGGTGCCGGAACTCCCGCAACCTCGTTAGAAGGATATTCCATTTCTGACAGCTTGGCTTCTCCACTTTGTACCCTAACGACGTCCAGATCACTTTGTGGTTCTTGACTGTCATATTTTTGCGATATATAAATAAAATGATGAAACCCTTCATTTAATTTCGGTGGTCGAATAGGCCCGATAAGTGCTTCGTCTTCAGTTCTGATGTCAGTATCACTATAACGTTGATTTATGGTATAACCCCTCGGTATTTCGACTCGACTTGTTCCCTTTTCTAAGAGACTACTATCGTCTGTCTCTACTGGGCTGCCGCAGTGTCTAACTTTCGTTTCTAAAACATGATCTTCTTGCGATAGTGAGTTAACACAATACGGAAGGCCTTTAAAATATAAAAGATTTACTTGTTTGAAAGATATGTCTTCTATGCCAACTTTGGTTATTAAGTAACATTGGTCATAAACCTTTGGTAACTCATAATGATTGAGTTCATGTTGTAATTTTCTGATTTCACTCCTGTCAACTTGACTACTTGCTAACCCATTTTGTGCACTAAAAACCAAGTCTCGATGTGGTAAATAATCCATATAATTGTTAATCTTAATTAATTTAGGTGATTCTGCTTTCATGGAAAGTTTTCCCCCATCTTTAATTATGGCTTCAGATTGGTAATGTGGTATCTCATAAATAATGGGTAACTCGACTCGGATAATTTTGGTTTCCACTGTGCTGGCTTCACTATGTAACCCTGAATCGATCTCGTTTTCTAGTTCAACGCTAGAATAACGAGATGAATCACTTAATTTAGTTGATTCTGCAAAATCGAATGGCGCCTCATCAACTTCGAATTCTATTACCAACTCGCACTGATCATCAAATGTCCCATATACCTCTGGAAGATAATCACGGATGAATTCCCTTTCCAATAGATTGGCTTCGCTTTTCTCTGTTTCATCGTTATGTCCTTTTCGTGTACCTGAAATTGTATCATTTCGTGGCGTCAACTTTACACTGGCGTGTCGCTCATTTAACTCCTGCGATGGGGAAATTTCCAGAATCACCTCTTCTTCTGTATTCATCGCAAAGTCTTGTTTATCATTGGGTGTCTTATAATCCACCTGAATGTTATTGTCGCTTATTTCTATTTCCAGTAGAATCGATTCTGCTCTGTCAGGTTGACTTCTGTCCATTCCAATTCGCGTCCCTGAAACATACAGTAGAGGAGCTACAAACTGATTGAGAAACTGTGTAGTATGGCAATTACAGAGGATTTAATGTAGGTTACGATATCATATTAATGTTGCAATTGTTTATAACGAAAATAAACTCAAAAAGTATTGCTGTAGAAATTTTTCTAAGACCTTTGAAGCAATACAAGAATGCAATGCAGCACAATCAGTACCTTAAACATGCATTCGTTGTAGTAAACATTGCATGTATAGTAGAAATGCTTGTAAATATTTAAACAAGAGAAATAACGTTTTGGGAATGTACCGTAGCAGATCATTGCAGCACCTAAATTTCCACAGTTTTATTATTTAGTAGCTCCTCTACTGATATACCATATACTATGTCTAAAATTTCAAAAAAATATCGCTTGTCTACCTATAGCGGAAAAGTACATCAGTCTTGGTCAATCAAAACTATTATTTACATATATTTTAACATTTTCGTATGAATTGCCGGTTTGTTACTTAAGAAGCGTTTTCATGTGTGTCTAAATTCTGCAGATACTAAGGCTTAAAAACTTTCATCACTGAAAACATTTTTGCAAAGTATTTTTAGTAGGGTTTGTGGGATATCTGAACTCCCTGCTACTTTAGGCTTTCACCACAAATATTAGAGTTTTGTTGTATGTACAGATGTTTTCTAGGTTATAAGGCTGTGCTGTAGTCAAAGCTTATAACATATTGCCATTGTTATTTCTCCATGACATTTTCTACATCATTCGATGTAACAATTCACATATTCTAAAATTTTCAAACAGTTAAAAAAAAATTAGCAACAGAAAAAATGCATCTATCTTGTCTTAAAAAGTATGTCGGAACGCCCGTTTTTCGCGAAAAAAGTTTATGTCTAGTCATCTATAAAAACATTAATTTAGATCCACTTTCGCAAATGGATAGTTTAAACTGTTCGACGCCTTAGGCACCTGCCTGTCAATCACAGACGTCAGTACCGGAGTAACCTAATTCTGATTCGTTCTGTCAAAATACCACACTGTCTTACAACGAAGACACGCGGCCAGTAACGTAAAACACACCACAGGTTAGCGTGCAGGATATTGAAATATAGCCTGCAAGGAATTCTTTCTGCAAAAATCAGGTGTCACTATTAATAAGTGGTACGCTTATTTCATTTGAATGCAATGTACTGGTTGCAGTGTTGTACGGCAGAAACACCCAAATTGAACACTAAAAGCTAGAGTTTGTAGTTAATGGAAAGATTTTCGGTTCAATTTAAGTTGATTTTGACTTGTTTCCTAAGCTGCCCCTTNAGTTTGTAGTTAATGGAAAGATTTTCGGTTCAATTTAAGTTGATTTTGACTTGTTTCCTAAGCTGCCCCTTTCCTAATGGCTAAAAAAGATAATTAAATAGCTTACCAAGTTGTAGTAATGAACTAAAATCAGCACCAGGAATTGCATGCACGTACAGGTCTTAAAGCTCTGGTCCCATAGAACGCATTCATGTTTGTAACACTGAGACGGTTTTGGAAGTCACTTTGTGTGTGCGTGAGTGTGAGTGCNTCCCATAGAACGCATTCATGTTTGTAACACTGAGACGGTTTTGGAAGTCACTTTGTGTGTGCGTGAGTGTGAGTGCGATTGCGAGTGCACGCGTGTGGCGGCAGAGAGCACCGCGCCAGGGAGACTGTACGGCAGCATATAACTCTTCCCTCATCTTGCCGACCCGCATCAACTGTTGACAGCTGATCAAGTTCCAACTAACTTGGATTAAGTTTCCTCCGTAACTCCATACGCATACCTCATAACTCTTCTGTATTAACAACTTCAGGCTTACAACGCTATTTCCTCCAGATGTTTTTTCCANCCCATAGAACGCATTCATGTTTGTAACACTGAGACGGTTTTGGAAGTCACTTTGTGTGTGCGTGAGTGTGAGTGCACGCGTGTGGCGGCAGAGAGCACCGCGCCAGGGAGACTGCACGGCAGCATATAACTCTTCCCTCATCTTGCCGACCCGCATCAACTGTTGACAGCTGATCAAGTTCCAACTAACTTGGATTAAGTTTCCTCCGTAACTCATACGCATACCTCATAACTCTTCTGTATTAACAACTTCAGGCTTACAACGCTATTTCCTCCAGATGTTTTTTCCANCATACGCATACCTCATAACTCTTCTGTATTAACAACTTCAGGCTTACAACGCTATTTCCTCCAGATGTTTTTTCCAGGGATATTTTAAGAACTAAGTAATTTTAACAAAGAAAAAAATTAAATTAAAATCCTTAAAACATCTGGACATTATGAAACATAATTTAATTTTCGCATATTATTCACGAAATTCGCGAGTTTGAAATCTCCACATTTTTGAAAACGATGTAAAATGATATATGCACATATATGTACAACATATACAACAAACACTAAACAGTGGATATAAGCATACGTGTCACTTGTGTAACGCAATAACGGATCACCTCCTGTTTCCCCGCTTACATATGATCTGTTTTTATTAAGTATTTATAACAATGTATGTTGAATAAATAAGTTGATACTCAAACCTATTGTGCACGTTTTCTGTTTTTTTTTTTACTCTTTCAATAGCATTCCTATTTTCACTTCTATGGTGTCGTTTTGGTAAAAATTTTTTGCTTTGCTTATTGTTAACTAATAAAGTTCCAACATACAACAAAAAAGAAATCATAAATTAAGATGTATTGCTAAAATTAGCTGAAATACTTTTTTAGTATTCATATTTAAAGTTCTAAGATGCAGGTTTCAATGAAAATGTTTTTGAATATTTACGAAACTCCNACTTTTTTAGTATTCATATTTAAAGTTCTAAGATGCAGGTTTCAATGAAAATGTTTTTGAATATTTACGAAACTCTTCAAGACATGACGGAAAAACTACAAACAAATTGGAATTCTCATTATTTATATACTGACTTAAAAATTAAACTCGTGATTTATATAAATCTTGCGAAAATCATTCTAGGCAGACTGAACAATAATTGATAAGTAGTTAATTAATATGCCTTTATATGCTCGGCGCTACAATGAGTTACTTCGACTTTTCATGCTGACTNACTTTTTTAGTATTCATATTTAAAGTTCTAAGATGCAGGTTTCAATGAAAATGTTTTTGAATATTTACGAAACTCCTCAAGACATGACGGAAAAACTACAAACAAATTGGAATTCTCATTATTTATATACTGACTTAAAAATTAAACTCGTGATTTATATAAATCTTGCGAAAATCATTCTAGGCAGACTGAACAAGAATTGATAAGTAGTTAATTAATATGCCTTTATATGCTCGGCGCTACAATGAGTTACTTCGACTTTTCATGCTGACTNAATTGATAAGTAGTTAATTAATATGCCTTTATATGCTCGGCGCTACAATGAGTTACTTCGACTTTTCATGCTGACTGTAGTGTACAAAGAGATCAGAAATTTTTACGAATTCACTGGGTGAAATACAATGTGATTGGGTCGCATTTAACTCAAAACGCTCTTAAGAAATTAAAAAAAAAGCCATAGCAATAAAAGATTTTACCACATGCAACCCAGTAAAAAGTAAAATTTGTTACTTACTTTGGCAACAGAGGCCAAAGTGTACTAACTCTAGTATACACATCACCGAATTAACTACTTTTCTTGTTCACGTTGTGTAGATATATTCTGATAGAAAAAATTGCCGAGTGTTCTACATCTACACATTGCTTAATTTGAAAATAATCTGATAATTATTCAAACGTTTGAATTTGATTTATTATGGTAAAATTACTTCTAGTTAAGTTACATTTCCGATACACACTATTTTTTCACATGTTTATAAATTACATGGCACTCTTAAATTTGAACTTTAAGAAAATCTGTCTGCAAAATTACGTGTTCCCTTTATTTCTTCAACAAACATAATTATCATTATTTAGATTCGCAAAAATTTTAATTTTATAGGTATACTTTTCTAAAAAATATTGCAATACCACGAGTTAGTCCCTGTTTGTCTTGATTTGTTCTTTTTCAGAATAACTGTACATATTTCTGGCTTAAATTACTGTGTTACGCCCAAAGTTGGGACATGTATGTTAGCGATTTTAATGAAATCAATTTGTGTTATAAGTGTGCATTTGTGGTGTTGTTAAGAATCTTGCACAATTTTAAGTATTTGAAAATATTTGAAAGTTGGCAAAAAATATGCATTTGTATAAAATTTAGGCGTTGGGAACTTTCTGCACAAAGAACAGAAATGGTTTCCTTCCGTAACAAACAAATATATAATTTTTGGTTAGAAAAGATACCCAATGACGCATGGGTTATAATTTAACAGGGAAAACACACCATTAACACATAGAAGTTGACTCAGCGCAGACGTAACTTAAACACCAATTTTAATTTTTACAAGAGAATTATGAAAAATACAGAGCAGATTTAACTCACACAATTATTGGTGATAATACTGGGAACAATTACACGTAAAATAAATGAGTGGGCCTAAAAGATAATGCGGTCCAGGGGCTATCATAATACGCAAGGTACTGTCTCCGACTGAGCACAAGAAATTACTCTAAGATAGCAGCGTTTATATTTACTTACTTGGGTAGTAATTAATGTCACTTTCAAAAGAAGTCTGCACTGCCTGGTCTTTCATATGCTTCTGAGGGCTGCGAATCATTACCCCTACGCTGCGCCTTCCTGGGAACCAATCAAAGCACAAGATTAAAACCGGGCATCGTGCAATGATTTCGCATTTCATTATGGCTTAATGTTATTTGGAAGAGCACGTGATAAATTTAGAGTCATGACTTGTGTACACTTCACATAATTATTTAATTAACTCAGTACATGATACAATTACTGTGATTTAACATTATCGTAATATCAGCAATAATTCTGTACTTAATTTGACAGATAGATTCCGTCTTATTTCTCATCGTCGTTTCCATAGGTGCACATGTGCAGTGAGCTGAAAGTGCCGCCATAACTACATTTAAAATGAATAAATTTGTGACTCAACACTTTTTATTTCTGAACAAGAAACGTGTCTTACTGCGTGACAAAAACAGCAATAACGTGGAAATATTTTNACTCAACACTTTTTATTTCTGAACAAGAAACGTGTCTTACTGCGTGACAAAAACAGCAATAACGTGGAAATATTTTTATTTTTTTTAAAGATAATTCGTCTACTTATATTTTTTTAAATTCGTATATTTCGCCACATATTTCCTACAATATCATAGTCAATGTAATAAATATAAATTTCTCTTTTCCGCACTACTTTTTTGATAAATAGTGATATAGCGAGTATGCAAGATCGTATAAAAGCTACAGTATTCATACATAAAAATTCANTACTTTTTTGATAAATAGTGATATAGCGAGTATGCAAGATCGTATAAAAGCTACAGTATTCATACATAAAAATTCATTCGTTAATTGATTTGTCAGCAAAATACGAAATTAAGTGTTATAGACAGTAGTTATTAAATACGTGTGCCAGGCTTTGAAAATAAATTTGTTTAACACGGGCTTCACTATGAATAAAGACATGGGCACTCACGAATTAACCTAGTGGTAGGCTGAACTTCATACACTTGAATGCTTCTGTCTTTCTCAGGTTATTTCATATACACAAGAGGATTCCGAGATAAAAATAAAATGAGGAGTCTTACATAAAATAAGGACAGGACTTAATCGTGTGCAGTCAAGCATAGACAAAATTCTCAGTCTGTAACTGTGGAATAATCGACTGAATAGCACAGTACTTAACAAAATAATATTTGTAGTAGAAATTCCTGCCTATCGACGAGGAAGTGTCTAGGTAACCGTGATAGCTGAGGTGCCTTGTCGCGCCGATATTACAGGATATTCGACGGTAAAAATAAAATGCCAAGTTTACACCAAACTTTATTCCCATGCCTCAGTAAAATGACCATATGACCTCGCAATGTGGGGTAAAGTCTTCCGCCAATCAGTGTCCAGATATAGATCTTAACAAACGCCAACCGAACCAGCTGATATCCTTATACATTAAGGCATAGCGAGTTTGACAGGAAGTGCGCTTATAAAGAGCTCCAGGCAGCCAATCACCGGCTGGCTAGTGCACGTCAAAGAGACCACAGACAAATGATGTACATGTGTTTATGTGGCGAGGAGGCCGATGCGGCGATTGTTCGACAGCTACCCACTGTATGAGACAGCATTTGGCGCGGGACGGCAAACTCGGTAGAATGCAATACAACGTGAGAGGTACTCTACAGAAAACGTGATTCAGGAATACATTTTTGTGACTTCTTAAAAATAGTTTACGATGTACGACAACCTTAATCAAACGAGCCAAAGGAAACAACTGACGGAGAAATCAGTCTCTAATTATTTTAATTTAAATAAGTTAAACAAATTATGATTTTGCCTGACATAAGCTACAATGAATTTCATAAGCCAAAGAGAAACCTGGCCACGCAGTTTCCTAACTTTTTCTCTCGTCAACAAGAAAAACGATAAAGACGGAACCAGTGACGCATTCAGTTAGAGTCAGAGAAGGAATTGACTGTGGCATGGAGCAAGGAAACATCATATAATGATCTTGTAGAACAATGGAAAAACGAAATTAGAAACGTCGCACTGGGAATAAAACCCTGCGTCTCGGGAATGAGTCCAGTTTTTTACTACTGCGTCAACTAGATGACAATGCACGATAATATAGTATCAGCCTGAAGCTAACATTTTATAATAGACGGGAATTCCCTTAGCTAGTCTGATACACCTCAGATATTCACGGTAAAGTGAGTAATATTTAAGGCCGTGTTTTAAAGTCCCTTTCCATTTATTTGTATCATTTTGGCAGTTGTTAATACAAAAGGGCCACGTGATTAATAAAGACGGAGTAAATCCGCGTATTCAAAAATTCACCGGCGCATCCACCCATGTACACAAGACATTCGAAAACTACTGTTTCGGTTGAGTCCGGTTGATTGATCCACCAGTTTAACTANATCCACCCATGTACACAAGACATTCGAAAACTACTGTTTCGGTTGAGTCCGGTTGATTGATCCACCAGTTTAACTGGCATGAAAATTCAGTGGATCTCGTGGATATGCACCTAAACATCAACCGATGAATTTTCGAACGCCTTCTCTGAGAAATGAAAGTTAACACACCCACAACTCGTAATTTGCAGGCATTCCAAAATAAACAACAATAATTTGGACGTCGTGTTTTACAAATTGGCGATGAAAACTTTAGAATTGGAGTGTAATGGTGTTAATATGTGTCTGGAAGCAGACGAAAATACCGCTAAAAATTACCCTGATGTTCGAAAAATGCCTCAATCGGTGTAAACCGGCGTATTAAAAGCTGGTGGACCTATCAATGAATTTTCGAAAACGCGGCATGTTTTATATCGCTCAAAAGTTAACGTCTGAGACAACAATACATTTTTTTTTTTTGTTTTTATGTTTACCTTTCCTTCCCAACCCGTCATTGGAGTTATCTAAAATATGAATGTCATGGCAAAAAAGGTTAAAGGGCTGTTAAGGAAGCTTTCGATACGCTATAAAATATAGTTATCACAATAAAATACTTCATTTCAACTAATATNATCCACCCATGTACACAAGACATTCGAAAACTACTGTTTCGGTTGAGTCCGGTTGATTGATCCACCAGTTTAACTAGCATGAAAATTCAGTGGATCTCGTGGATATGCACCTAAACATCAACCGATGAATTTTCGAACGCCTTCTCTGAGAAATAAAAGTTAACACACCCACAACTCGTAATTTGCAGGCATTCCATAATAAACAACAATAATTTGGACGTCGTGTTTTACAAATGGGCGATGAAAACTTTAGAATTGGAGTGTAATGGTATNAACAATAATTTGGACGTCGTGTTTTACAAATTGGCGATGAAAACTTTAGAATTGGAGTGTAATGGTATTAATATGTGTCTGGAAGCAGACGAAAATACCGCTAAAAATTACCCTGATGTTCGAAAAATGCCTCAATCGGTGTAAACCGGCGTATTAAAAGCTGGTGGACCTATCAATGAATTTTCGAAAACGCGGCATGTTTTATATCGCTCAAAAGTTAACGTCTGAGACAACAATAAATTTTATTTTTTTTGGTATTATGTTTACCTTTCCTTCTCAACCCGTCATTGGAGTTATCTAAAATATGAATGTCATGGCAAAAAAGGCAAAAGGGCTGTTAAGGAAGCTTTCGATACGCTATAAAATATAGTTATCACAATAAAATACTTCATTTCAACTAATATTTTTTTACATAATTTTAGTCTGTTCGAGTGGGGAGTGGAGTGGGGAGGTTTGGGCGGCTCTGGATATTGAGGTTTTGAGAGCCGCTGAAGGCAAAATGAGGTGAGTATGGAGCAGCGCCAGGATACAAGGGCGGGGGAAACGGGAGAACCCCGAGAANCCGCTGAAGGCAAAATGAGGTGAGTATGGAGCAGCGCCAGGATACAAGGGCGGGGGAAACGGGAGAACCCCGAGAAATCCTGCCGATCAGTGGGGCATCGTCCGCCAGGATTCCCACTAGCGAAAATCAGGGAGCGATCCCGCCGGGAATCTNATCCTGCCGATCAGTGGGGCATCGTCCGCCAGGATTCCCACTAGCGAAAATCAGGGAGCGATCCCGCCGGGAATCTAACCCAGGTTGCCTTGGTGGGAGTAAGTAGTCCGTTCGAGAAACAATACAATTCCTGATTGTCAAAATTAAATTTAATACGTGAAAATAAAATTAATATTTAAATAAATTCTTTATTAGAAATGACGTAGTTAACTACACACAAAGAAGGGTTGAAGTGAGAGATATTGGTCGACGCTTAACAGCAAAGTCTTAATCAATGGTAACATGAGGAGAAGATGGAGCGGCGGTGGAATGCAAGGACGGAGGAAGCGGGAGTACACCGAGAAAGTCCACCGGCCAACGGCAATGTCCGCCACGTTTCCCAGATGCGAAAAACAGCGTGAATCTGTTGGGAATCGAACCCTGTTCACATTGGTGGGAAGCAAGTAGACTGACTACTGCACCACCCGCGGCCCCACCTAAAAAAAATCCTTAAAATAATTTTTATTTTATCATTTTTATTAAAATTTGCCTTTTCTCATGTTACTCTAATTGAAGGGAAACAGATTTGGGAAATGTGGATAGGGGAAGATCAAGGGAATTTCGTATCAAACTAAACGGTATCTTATATTTAAGGAGAACCTTCTCTCACAATATTTGATTATTGTTTTTTCTAACTTGTTAGGGATTTAAAAATATTCTGAAAATTNAAGGAGAACCTTCTCTCACAATATTTGATTATTGTTTTTTCTAACTTGTTAGGGATTTAAAAATATTCTGAAAATTTCAAAATATTGAATTTGTCAAATTTTGGCTGAATTAATATTGTGATGTAATTATGGGTTCTTACTTCAGTCGTTATGTCTGTACTGCTGTGTGAGGTCAATAGCTTGTTGGGTATAAGATTACTTTTCGAATAAAAAAAATATAAATAAGCTAGAAAAACCAAGAATTTAATATAACGAGGGAAGATTCTCCTTAAATAAGACTCATAGATCCACAACGTACCCGGGGTTCGAACCCAGAATCTCTTTCACCGTAGGGTGAATCATCCATGGAAANAAGGAGAACCTTCTCTCACAATATTTGATTATTGTTTTTTCTAACTTGTTAGGGATTTAAAAATATTCTGAAAATGTCAAAATATTGAATTTGTCAAATTTTGGCTGAATTAATATTGTGACGTAATTATGGGTTCTTACTTCAGTCGTTATGTCTGTACTGCTGTGTGAGGTCAATAGCTTGTTGGGTATAGGATTACTTTTCGAATAAAAAAAATATAAATAAGCTAGAAAAACCTAGAATTTAATATAACGAGGGAAGATTCTCCTTAAATGAGACTCATAGATCCACAACGTACCCGGGGTTCGAACCCAGAATCTCTTTCACCGTAGGGTGAATCATCCATGGAAANAGACTCATAGATCCACAACGTACCCGGGGTTCGAACCCAGAATCTCTTTCACCGTAGGGTGAATCATCCATGGAAATTGGAGCCAGAGATTTTTTTCAATAGAAAATTGATTCTGTGTGATGACATATGGGAAATTGTGGTAAAAAAAATGAAAACTTTCTACAGTTGTAGGCAGAAATATACTAGGTACAGCTTCTTTAAACGCATAGGCCCCCAATAATTTAAATTTTACAGTGATATTAGCCCCATACCCGCTCTGTCTTTCTCTGTCTATGTGTGTGCGAGCGAACTACCGACAACACAGGTTGTCACTGAATGCATAAAAACACCAACCTCCGTTACTTTTTTGCCAGAACAAAACATATTCTAATTCGATGTTAACGAAAGGCAGTGCTCTAACTCACCAGACAGCGGGGGTGGTTGGTCGTGGACAGGACACGTACATCTGCTGTGCTGCGCCATCTCCTGCAAGGAACAAACAAAAAACATACATTGTACTAGGATGGAAAATTCGTAGGATGAGACTACGAAAATTCTCGAGTTCAGTGATCAGCAGACAAGATTTTGCTGCTTTTGTGAGTGCTCAAGCTAGCGACATTGGTTCATTGGCTGTCAATTTTGATTTCGAATGGACAGCCTACTGTTGGGTGTTGTTAACGCTGAGTTATTATCGGCGTTTATTACCTACAAATGGCGCCCAGAAGCAAAAGTAAAATGACACGTAATCTATCAACATAACAATTAATTTAATTCTCCTGTCTGTACTCGTAAACAGATAATTCTAAATTTTACTAGAATTTTTCTTAATTTCCGTTTGAAACATTTATATTTCTGTGTTACTTTGTAATTTATACCACAGTGGCTCCGTGCTTGGTGACACGTTGTGCAGGATTGTTATTTAACCTAAAATGGTACCAATATATTTATTCTAAATGAAGGAAAAATATAGAAAAAANCGTTGTGCAGGATTGTTATTTAACCTAAAATGGTACCAATATATTTATTCTAAATGAAGGAAAAATATAGAAAAACACCTTTTTAATTAGAGAAAATTAACGTTTAATAACTAGTTTTGGAAAGCATAATTTTTTATGCGTTGTTGATTTTTTTTACAAAAGAGAGTTTTTAGAAAGTTTGACGTTGGTTAAAATCCACCATGTTTAGACTAATAACCAGTGAACTTGTTTTGAACTGTGGTCTGTGTTTAATTTTTTGAATTAATAAAATTTGTTATTATATAGCTTGTCAGATTTTTTCCTGGGAAAGGGGAGAAAGGCGTAGCGTGGGGTTGGGAGAACCCTTTGAACGGTAAAATTTTACCTGTCTATCGTGTTGGCTGGAAGAATCTGGGTTAGTAAACGGTAGTCTTTGAATTTCGCGAAACCCAGTTCTAACAGCGATATAATTTTTCTATAAAGAGATAAGAGAAGGTCGATAAAATTAAAGGTTGTAAATTATACCTTAAATAAAAATGAATTCGAGAATATTCTGTGTTCCTGCATATACCACCAATATTCACAATATCGCTACACGGCACGTCAATTGTATATAGTTAAATTGTTATTAAATATATTCTAAAAAGCCGTAGATGCGTTTTGTTAAAAAAAAAAAAAAAAAAAAAACGGACGACAACTAAAGAAAATATGAAAGCGGATACTTTGGACATTGAAAGCTACCCTACTTCACGAAAATATATTTCCAAATTCCTTCAGGAAATATTGCATGATGATAACTCACTGCGAAGAAAATTTGAGTCTAGAATGAGCCAATATAATTGTTGGCCCTTGCAAAATGAAGAAGTTACGAGCTTAAGGAGTGGCATGGAAAAAAAACCTCCCTCTCCCAGAAGACCTATTTTTACTATAGCACAACATTCTAGGTACGAACATTGTGCACTTTTAATTTTTTTGGTTTGGTGCATCTATTTTGTCTCAGCTATCTCTGCAGGGCATTATTCGTATCTAATTATGAGAAACCAATGACGTCACTGTTGTGCATAATGCGTAATTATCCAGTATTCGAGTGTAGAGTTCACAAAATAAATAAGCAAATTACAGATTAACAATTTATCAAATAACCAAATAGTTAGTCTTTTAACGGCATGCAAAACAAACCACGTAACCGAATCGAAGCACAAGATTTTCTCTTCCCCACACATTACAGAAAGATGAACTTTCGTGGGTTGTTCCTTGCACCTTGTGCCAGTTATAAGTCAAACACAAAAGCCTAATCAAACAATCGCTTTACCAGAATAACGTGCGTAATGAAATTTGTTTCTTCTATATCAGATCCAAAATACCTTCTTTTAACACAAGATTCGCATATTACGTATCTTGTTTGTTTCCTCACCTGAGGGTTCAAATCTGAAGTCACGGGTACATAATCTCTATGATGTCTTAGATTCGATGTTTCTTGTTTCCCATATTTGAGGTATCCGATTCGGTTGTCTATACCTCGCATCTAATGTCTACAGTTCGAATTTCTAATATCCTATNAGGTATCCGATTCGGTTGTCTATACCTCGCATCTAATGTCTACAGTTCGAATTTCTAATATCCTATTTTAAGTATTCAGTTTTATGCCACTAATCTTGTATTGCTTGAAGTCACTAGCCTTCCAAGTGAGGTCTCCAGCTGGATGTCGCTAGCACACCACTTCTGAGTTCTCTAGTTCAACACCACTAGACTCCCATGTGCGAAGTGTTTGGTTATATGCTACTAACCTTCTACCAGAAATATCGGGTCCAACATAACCAGCATCCATATATGAGTTCTCCTTCTCTGATTCTGTGCAATTAACCTACCAACAGCGATTTATGGTTTGACTTCTCGAACCTAACATCTAAAATCTCTGGTTTAATACAGCTAGTTTCACATGAGGTCTCTGGTNTTTTAAGTATTCAGTTTTATGCCACTAATCTTGTATTGCTTGAAGTCACTAGCCTTCCAAGTGAGGTCTCCAGCTCGATGTCGCTAGCACACCACTTCTGAGTTCTCTAGTTCAACACCACTAGACTCCCATGTGCGAAGTGTTTGGTTATATGCTACTAACCTTCTACCAGAAATATCGGGTCCAACATAACCAGCATCCATATATGAGTTCTCCTTCTCTGATTCGGTGCAATTAACCTACCAACAGCGGTTTATGGTTTGACTTCTCGAACCTAACATCTAAAATCTCTGGTTTAATACAGCTAGTTTCACATGAGGTCTCTGGTNTTTATGGTTTGACTTCTCGAACCTAACATCTAAAATCTCTGGTTTAATACAGCTAGTTTCACATGAGGTCTCTGGTTCGATATCACTTGTTACCTCTTACAGAAAGTCTTAGTCTTAAGTTACTACCATATTATTGAAGAGGTTTCTGTTTCGATGTTACTAAGGTTTCCGTTTAAGGTCTGAATAACAAAGCTGAGGTCTCCAGTTCAATCTCATGTTCACAGTTCCACATCGGTTGCCTATCATAAATTATGTCTCCAGCTCTATCTCACGGTTTCCAGTTAAAAATGCATTGCCTCCCTAAATCCGTGGTCTTCAGTCCTGTCTCCACTCCTCGGCATAAGAGCAGTGTTCCCCGGACGGAGATTGTTTTGCTGTTGGCGGTGGACACAACTTTTGCCGTGGAAACTTCCGCTTAAGTTTCTTTCCCTAAATTGATGTGTTTATTTCCCACCGTCTCAACTCCTCCCCATTCCTTTCACCTCACTGATTCTTCAGGCTGGCCCAGTAGACAGGCCTGTCACTAGGACAGAGCAGCCGGTTCAGTTTATCTTTCTCATTAGCTTCGTGTTTCCATGTGTCCGGGATCCTCTTTCCCACCAATTACAGGGCAGGCATGTTACCCCTCCCAACTTCCTGCTGTAATGGACAGAAGCGACTTCAGTCTTGTCTACATCCTCGCGTTTCACAATGTGCTGAGATATTTTCCTTTACAGAGAAGGGGAAGAGATAAAACTGTGGGAAAGAAGCACATTTTTATTTTATAAGCTGTATCTTGCACTGACTGAACTACGCATTTTCTGGAATTTTTTGGTTATATTGTTCCGATGTTTATATTACTGCACAACTGCACCTAGACGATACTTTAATAACAACCTGCACAAGAATTGTATCGTATATGAAAAAGAAGAAAGATGAATTATACACGAAGCGGAACTGATGAAGTCATTTATAGTGGAAATTCCGCTACCAAAGCTTGAGCGAATGCAGTAGCAGGGAAGGTCAAGGGTAGAATTTTCACGTCTCCCTCGTTGCTGCTGGTTGCTATAATTTAAATATTCGGTCTTTGCATCTACAGTGGCATGCGAATTGTGGTCCTTTCTCCTGAGTAATATATTAAATAAGGATATTTTGCCAACTTTTTTTAAAAATAACGAAATGTGTATACAAATCAGAAACATGTTTATGGCAACTACAGTGCATATCATTTATATAGTTGTAACTGAGATGAAAATTTTTCATATGGTGTGTAGGTAATTAAAGCGTTCATCCTATTATTCCCATCCGTCACATGCAAACATAAAATTGCCGTGAGCCTAAAGAAAAGTATTTATGTTATTTATACGTATTTAAATGGTTTAAAATATAAATAAATAACGTACAATTAGGCCAATCATTTCCAAAATGTAAAAGAAATAACCTGTCTACAAGTTTAACCATTACACTTTTAAAAAAACGTGAACGAAATTTGGCACTAATTTTAATTCGGTGGTTCTTTTACTGCAAAAGTTTGCCATTGATTACGTTAAAATAAATGTCGCTATGGGCAGATATTCATTTAAAAATTGTTTTGATCGTCTACTGTTTTCAGCATTAACACATTTTGTTGCTAAATCCATCCAAGAAATATCTGAACCAGTTTTTCATCCTCCGTTTCAAAATATTTAAATTGTTGAATGGGAAAGTCAGAAAAAAAATGTATTAGAATATGCATAATGTGCATACAAACAGTGTGACTGTACCGGTTGAATAATTAATTACAGACACCTTATTGTATACTAGAATATCGCATTTAGTAAATTGATGGAACACAATTCCTTAAAGCTTTCTCGTGAATAATGTTAAGAATCTAAAAGGGTATAAACTATTACTGAGACTGTGCCAACGTGAAACCAATTACTACGAAATAAATAAACTGGTACGCATAAACAAGTCTGATTGTATTACGTGATATAAACAAGCATACAACATGATTTCTATTTTTCTGTTTGGACGTTTTAGAATTTTTGGTTACAAAAAGTAGTTGTTACAGGAACTAAAACCAATATTACCGTTGTCCTAGAATCAGTGTGTAACTACTATCTTTATATACCATATTCATCGTTTATATTAATTAGTAGAAGCGATGTTATACTCTTTATAGTTCAAGTTATTGCTATCCAAACGGTTTCTGTGGCAGTATACTAAACAATAAATCCTTCGCATGTGCTTTTTCTTTCTCTATAAAAAACGCATAATCGTCAATATTTCTTCGGGCAGTTATTTAATGTTATTGAATGATAATCTATTTAAGTAAGTAATTAATATTTTTATTAAGGCAGTCTATAAAAATNCAGTTATTTAATGTTATTGAATGATAATCTATTTAAGTAAGTAATTAATATTTTTATTAAGGCAGTCTATAAAAATTTTGTTTTGATGAAGTACAATATTTTTTAAGGTTTTAGTTTGTCAGCCGTTACACGCGAGAGTACCAAAACTGTTATATGGGCCTACGTTACTTTGGTACAAATTGAATTAGAAGCAATGTCCGGGATAATACAGCAGGCTATTAAGGATAATGCAAAAACTCTTTAAACTAGACCAAAAAATATTTCACTAATGAAGATAAGTTTTCTGAAAACACCAATTAATTACCGGTATGGTTACTTTAAAGGAATATATACTTCTTTATGTTGATTTGAACAACTAGTGTAGTCAGCAAACCGAAAAATACGCAGTTGAGTTTTAGAGGTTGGTTTCGTCGTCTCCAAGAAAATTATACACAGTATGATTTATATTTCCTTCCACAAACGGTGATGCAATAGCTACGAGTTATCTACAACTTTAGGTTGTATATAAATGTTAAAATTTGTTTTTAATAAATGGCGGCAATTAAACACGTTTAGGACTAATACATTTTAGTATGCGACAACATGATTTAACCCACATGGTGGAGACGTGTGGTTTGTTACATTGAAAGACTACGTGAAGGAAATTGTTATCGTTATCGTTAGTTCTTTTGGTTACCTTAGGAAGCTCAGGGATAAATAAATGTCTTATAAAACAACGATAAAAGGCGAAGAAGCAAAACAAGTTTATATTTTTGTACCAATGACAAACTCACCGACAATACAAACGTGTAAATTACCTTCAGTTGTGTTTTAGTTCCATTGAAGATTTAAGAAAGGATAAATGCTATCCTAAAGAATGATTTTCACGCACTTTCCTTCATTAAACATAGTGTGATTTTGTTTGTCGATCAAATGATAGTAGCCTGCAGTAACCTTAATAATAAATAACTGTAATAAAATCATATTCATGGTCTTCCATACTGACAGAAAGGAGCATNTCATATTCATGGTCTTCCATACTGACAGAAAGGAGCATGTAACACTCTCAACATTTATAAAACGAGATTACAATTCACGTCCATAGATAACAGACATAATGTTAAAAAAGTTAGCCATAGAGGTAACAAGGGTAGAGTGCACATGCGAGCTGTGCAATAATCGTCTCTGTCGCAAAACTTAACAAAACCACATGTTTTTTACTGAGGTTAGCACATAGCTTAGTGAATAAACTCTTCAATATTACTTCTGACTACGTTGTAATGAAACAACAATGTACAATAATATATAAATATATACGCAGTACGGTAAATACGTTTCGTGGATGCCGTTGCATGTGGCTGCTTATACACAATCTACCAAATTACTGAACGTCGCCGTGATGAGAGGCTGCCTACACACGGTGCGCTAGTCAGTCTACGAACTTAATCACTGTGGTGGTACACTTCCTTGTGAAAGAGCAGTTCGTTACAAACTTAAATGTTAACAAACAACTGACCACTGTTTAGATCACGTGATTTTGATATTTCTATAGATATTAGTGAGCAAAGGACATGTGCAGAAGACAAAAATCTATTTACCTCATTTTTATGAAGCGTGTTTCAAAGAACACACAGTATAGAAAGTTAAGAGAACAATTAATAGAGCTCTTACGACTTCGTTGTTTTAAAAGTTAAAAAAATTAATTAGATACAGAAGTCACATGTTACTAATTACTCTGGCAGAGCCAAATAAAATTCTGAACCACAAAAAATATTATATTGAATTTTATTTATATAAATAAAGATGAAAACTCAGTCATATAATTATCGTGAAATCCATGAATAAGGGATGGGCTTCTACATTAGCAAATAGTCTATAAAATAGTATCTAAAAAGAAAATGGGAAAAATGTACACTGTTAAGGGATAAAATGTCTTAATCGACTTCGTTCCTATATAAAAAAGAGAAAATCATTATTATCTCCGCAAATACCGTGAGAGAAAATACAAAAGAAAGCATTATAAGAAAAAATGTATAGCTAAACAACACAGACTTCAGAAAAGTATATAAAAATGCAAAACACCCCAGCCCATCTCCATCTCTCATCTTTCAACAGCCTTTTGTATTTCGTCCACAGTACGTGCTTTTTTTATACAGATATGTCATCGCAAGANATCTCTCATCTTTCAACAGCCTTTTGTATTTCGTCCACAGTACGTGCTTTTTTTATACAGATATGTCATCGCAAGATTTCATCTCCATTTATCGACACGGGTTCATATTTTGGCTATTATAAGAAAATATTAAAAATGTATATTACAGCTATACAATGTAACGATTAGTAACGCGAAATTTCAGTGCCATGCAGTGGTTGATCCTTCTTAGTTTTTTATTGAAACCGCATATGTGAGAAAAAAATACTTATTATTAACTTTTAAACCAACGATACTGTTTGTATACCTATTTGGTAGAATTATTTTATATCGAGCTTCAAGAACACATATAAATACCTNAAACCAACGATACTGTTTGTATACCTATTTGGTAGAATTATTTTATATCGAGCTTCAAGAACACATATAAATACCTTATAGTGTATCAATAATGTAAAATATTTTTAATGTTTTTTATTTAACTCTAATTATTTTAAACTCGATTCAGTTGATCAACTTGTCGATAACAGAATCCCTTGTTATTTATATAAAATAACAATCAAATAGAGTGATATAAATTACTTTTAAATAACTTAAATAGAGATTTAAAATGTACAAAATGCTGCGAAAAAACAAATTGGTTGTTTTGATTCACATGAAAATAATAAAGATAAACACATTAACACACGTGAAACATTTATTAATCATTACGTTTGAGAATCTTTTAAAAATAATGAAAACATACGTAACAAAAAAAAATNACACGTGAAACATTTATTAATCATTACGTTTGAGAATCTTTTAAAAATAATGAAAACATACGTAACAAAAAAAAAAAAATAGAAAATGTGCTTCATGATGAATGTGATAAATATGTTTGTATGGCATATCTAGAAAACATAAAGACACATGGTAATATACTAAATTAATAATTTACGAAAACATGTGAACAGTGCGAATAAATAAAATATGTTAGTTTGCGGAGGGAGGGAATTCAATTAATATAACATTNACGAAAACATGTGAACAGTGCGAATAAATAAAATATGTTAGTTTGCGGAGGGAGGGAATTCAATTAATATAACATTTCACATTTATGAAACTATGTAACAATAAAGGAAAAATATGCTTTAATAAAAAAAAATTAAAATAAGTTGTACAAGAAATAAATTTTAAAAAAAGTACAAAAAGTATATATATATTTTTTTTTTTTTTAATTTAAATTTACTCTAAAAAATTGTTGTTCATGAAAACGGGAAACAATGCAGAGTCCAAACTTGAATCAACTGACTGTTGTAAACTTAAATAATTAGCTAGAAATTTAAATTAAGATAAAATTATTTAAACAGATTCACTTAGAATCATTACCGAGAAGAAAGGGAAATTAATAAAGAAATGAACTACGAAAATAATTAAATTTTAATTNATTCACTTAGAATCATTACCGAGAAGAAAGGGAAATTAATAAAGAAATGAACTACGAAAATAATTAAATTTTAATTAACATTAATTTTTTAAATCTGAAATTAGAGATAGAAAAAAAATTTATTACGAAACAATTTAAATTTAGATGAAAAAATATTTTTTCAATGTGTAAATATAAATAGAACCAGAAATATATTTCACATTAAATTGAATTTAGACGGACATAGTTCTTAAGCCTAGACATAAAATGTAGTAGGAAACGTATAATATTTGGATGAAGATGTACTACTTCAACAAAAAAAAAATAGAGATAGAAATAGGATGGTATTATGAAACGAATTCAATTTTCATTGTGACATATTCCTTTAATCTGGAAATAGAAATGTATTACAATACGAATAAACCTTTAATACCATTATAAATAGAAGTCAACAAAGAATTACACACAGCAATAATTTTTTTTCATCAAATTTCGATACTGATGATGAGCAAGATGTGATTTACCATCAAAATATTCATTGGACTATATGGCGGTTGATTATTCAGCTTATGATAATTAATTCTTAATATGACTTAGCTCAATATTAATGAATACTAATGAANATTCACTTAGAATCATTACCGAGAAGAAAGGGAAATTAATAAAGAAATGAACTACGAAAATAATTAAATTTTAATGAAAACTAATTTTTTAAATCTAAAATTAGAGATAGAAAAAAAATTTATTACGAAACAATTTAAATTTAGATGAAAAAATATTTTTTCAATGTGTAAATATAAATAGAACCAGAAATGTATTTCACATTAAATTGAATTTAGACGGACATAGTTCTTGAGCCTAGATATAAAATGTAGTAGGAAACGTATAATATTTGGATGAAGATGTACTACTTCAACAAAAAAAAAAATACAGATAGAAATAGGATGGTATTATGAAACGAATTCAATTTTCATTGTGACATATTCCTTTAATCTAGAAATAGAAATGTATTACAATACGAATAAACCTTTAATACCATTATAAATAGAAGTCAACAAAGAATTACACACAGCAATAATTTTTTTTCATCAAATTTCGATACTGATGATGAGCAAGATGTGATTTACCATCAAAATATTCATTGGACTCTATGGCGGTTGATTATTCAGCTTATGATAATTAATTCTTAATATGACTTAGCTCAATATTAATGAATACTAATGAANTATGGCGGTTGATTATTCAGCTTATGATAATTAATTCTTAATATGACTTAGCTCAATATTAATGAATACTAATGAAGATGTAGTTGAGTTAATTAGAAAACTGCCTGAAATAAAAAGATCTATAAAAATAAAACTAGTTGCTGTTGCACAATATATTGAAACAAATATAACTGGAGACATATTTAATTTGTATAAGAAACTATTTCAATTCTAGTAAAATTAGAATATCTTTAAATAACTCTTCAACAATAAGGGCAGCACTATCCCAAAGGAAAACGATATCTTTTTGAAAATATTTTGGTTTCAATGCAGTAATTACTAGATATAAATTTGGTCTAGTAATTAGAGTTGATATTCAGTATAATAAACATAACCCATTTTGAGGTATTGCGAAAATTTATAAAAAAGAATAAATGCTGTATCAATGTTAAAATTAAAAAAATAGGAAATTCACATGTTAAGAACAACAAATATTAAGATGTTTTGAATGTGTGATAGAAAGTATTCTAAGCCCTTTTGATAATCATGTAAAAATNAAGAACAACAAATATTAAGATGTTTTGAATGTGTGATAGAAAGTATTCTAAGCCCTTTTGATAATCATGTAAAAATACTAAATAGTTATAATATAAGAATGTACGAAGTACTAAAGATAAATTATTCAATCCTTAGTTTAAAGAAACAGATGATGTTGGAATTTTAGAATAATCAAATGTTTCAAAAGTATTATACACTGAAGAACAAAAAAAAAACTAGCATAGGCATGCGTATGCAAATAACAGAAGCATGGAACCAATCAGAGTAACGCGATGCGGTCGGCAGCTAGATAGGTTACTGCCGCTACAATGGCAGGTTATCAAGATTTAAAAGAGTTTGAACGTGTAGTTTTAGTCGCCGCACGATAGATGGGACATAAGAAGCCATAAATGACAGGTTCTTAAACACCTGCCAAGAAACGGGGGGCGGGGAGCCATAGATAGCATGACACAGAATGTATTTCGCTAAAAATTTCCCGAATTTTCCAACAAAATTTTTTCCCCCGTTTTTTTCTCGAAATATGCCATTGTTCCCCAAAATTTCCCTTTTTCCCTAAAAATTTTCCGAATTTCTCCAAAAAATTTCATGTTGTGTCTCTTTTTACACACAGATGCAGGCGGCTTCCAACAGAGATTCCCGCCATTACGCCACATATGCTATGACACAGCAACGTCGTCCCCTAAAAATTTCCCGAAGTTCCCCAAAAAATTTCATCGTTTTCTCTTTTTTCCGTGTTTCTCGCCATAGATAGTATGACACAGAACGTCTTTCACTAAAAATTCTCCGAATTACACCAACTGTTTTTATTGTTTTTTAATTTTTCCAGTTTTTCTCTCGAAATATTTTTTTTTCCCAAAATTTCCCTTTTTTACCTAANGCCATTACGCCACATATGCTATGACACAGCAACGTCGTCCCCTAAAAATTTCCCGAAGTTCCCCAAAAAATTTCACCGTTTTCTCTTTTTTCCGTGTTTCTCGCCATAGATAGTATGACACAGAACGTCTTTCACTAAAAATTCTCCGAATTACACCAACTATTTTTATTGTTTTTTAATTTTTCCAGTTTTTCTCTCGAAATATTTTTTTTTCCCAAAATTTCCCTTTTTTACCTAAAATTTCCGAGATTCCTCCAAACATTTTCCTCATGCATGCATCCCAGCGCAGGACGCGAGGCTCTCGTCGCCAAACGCAAACCTCACAAAGATTTTGAAAAAAAAAAATTGCTTGTAAATATTGATTTAAAATTCTTATTTAAATGTTTTATTAAAATTTTTTTTTTAAGTGCTATTTTGTAAATGTAATAGCATGCAACTCAGAGAGTCAACATAAGGTTCAAAGTTTCGTGTGTGTAANTTTAAGTGCTATTTTGTAAATGTAATAGCATGCAACTCAGAGAGTCAACATAAGGTTCAAAGTTTCGTGTGTGTAAGTTAATGGCATCACACGAAGTTCTGGTACTGGTTACATTTAAAGTCGAATGTAAGGTTCAATGTTTCGTGTATAAGTTAATGGCATCACACGAAGATCTCGTACCGGCAGCATTGAGGTTCAATGACAGCTGCTTACTTATTGCATGATGTTAAAAATTCGTGACCCTAATTGCTTAATCGTATAAGATATAGTCACCAAATTTGTAACATATGCATCACCCAGGACATAGAAAATTATCACAGTCATTTAGGCCCTATGTGAACTTATAAGCATATTTGGCCGTAATTCCCGAAACATTTAAGGTACAACAGTAAAATTCATAACATAGACATCGCCCCCCGGCAAGGAAAATTAACATATGGTCATTTAAGCCCAATGTGAAAAGGGTGACGGCAGGAGGTCGATGTCGTGCGGTCACACCAGGGTAACGGCTGGATGTTGGCATCGTGCAGCCAGAGTAGGGTGAATGCAGGAGGTCGACGTTGTGAGGCCCGACATGGGTGATGGCAAAGAGCGGTCGGCATCGTGCGGCTGGACCTGGGTGACGGCGAGCAGGGTCGGGGTATTGCGGCCAACCTAGATGACAGCGAGCAGGGTCGACGTCGTGCGGCTGAACCTCGTTAACGGCAGTTGTCACTGAAAAAAATTAGTAACTCTGGTCCCACCCAAATGTTTAACAACAGGACCAGGAGGGTTATCTCAGAGTCTTCNAGTAACTCTGGTCCCACCCAAATGTTTAACAACAGGACCAGGAGGGTTATCTCAGAGTCTTCCCAACCATACACAATGATAAAGGAGCCTAACACATTACTCAAGGCTGTCGAAAGTGTCTCATCATCGACAGCCTATCATNCCAACCATACACACAATGATAAAGGAGCCTAACATGTTACACGAGGCTCTCAAAAGTGTCTCAACACTGTCGAAGCTGGTAGCCAATCATAAAGGATGCTACCATACACAATGATAAAGGAGCCTAACACATTACTCAAGGCTGTCGAAAGTGTCTCATCATCGACAGCCTATCATAAAGAACGATACCATACACAAAGATAAAGGAGCCTAACATGATATGCGAGGCTCTCGAAAGTATCTCGGACAATGCAAAGAAGCACGCAGCATAAGATAAAGGACACTGCCAAACACTTCAACGACCTGGACGACATAACACAAAGGATGCTGCTGAACACTTCAACGTCTCGTGCGACCTAACATAATGGTTGACGCTGAACACAGCAACGAAGCACANGAGCCTAACATGATATGCGAGGCTCTCGAAAGTATCTCGGACAATGCAAAGAAGCACGCAGCATAAGATAAAGGACACTGCCAAACACTTCAACGACCTGGACGACATACCACAAAGGATGCTGCTGAACACTTCAACGTCTCGTGCGACCTAACATAATGGTTGACGCTGAACACAGCAACGAAGCACACGCAAAACATAGAGGATGCTGCAGTACATTTCAACAACACGCATAGCATAACATAAAGGTTGGCGACGAACACTTCAATGACTCGTATGACCTAACATAAAGGTTGACGCCGAACACTGCAACGAAGGACGCGGCATAACATAAAGGATGCTGCTGTACACTTCAACGATGCGCACAGCATAACATAAAAGTTGGCACCGAACAATACAAAGACTCGCGTGGCTTAACATAAAGGATGATGCCGAACATTGCAACAAAGCATGCAACATAATTTAAAGGATGCTGCAGTACACTTCAATGATGCGCACAGCATAACATAAAGGTTGGCACCGAACACTTCAATTACTTACGTGGTCTAACATAAAGGTTGGCACTGAACACTTCAATGACTCATGTGGCCTAACATAAAGGATGATGCCGAACACAGCGACGAAGTGAGTGGCATAACATAAAGGACGCTGCAGTACACTTCAACGATGCGCAAAGCATAACATAAAAGTTGGTGCCGAAAACTTCAACGACTGGTGCAGCCTAACATAAAGGATGATGCCGAACANATTACTCAAGGCTGTCGAAAGTGTCTCATCATCGACAGCCTATCATAAAGAACGATACCATACACAAAGATAAAGAAGCCTAACATGATATGCGAGGCTCTCGAAAGTATCTCGGACAATGCAAAGAAGCACGCAGCATAAGATAAAGGACACTGCCAAACACTTCAACGACCTGGACGACATAACACAAAGGATGCTGCTGAACACTTCAACGTCTCGTGCGACCTAACATAATGGTTGACGCTGAACACAGCAACGAAGCACACGCAAAACATAGAGGATGCTGCAGTACACTTCAACAACACGCATAGCATAACATAAAGGTTGGCGACGAACACTTCAATGACTCGTATGACCTAACATAAAGGTTGACGCCGAACACTGCAACGAAGGACGCGGCATAACATAAAGGATGCTGCTGTACACTTAAACGATGCGCACAGCATAACATAAAAGTTGGCACCGAACAATACAAAGACTCGCGTGGCTTAACATAAAGGATGATGCCGAACATTGCAACAAAGCATGCAACATAATTTAAAGGATGCTGCAGTACACTTCAATGATGCGCACAGCATAACATAAAGGTTGGCACCGAACACTTCAATGACTTACATGGTCTAACATAAAGGTTGGTACTGAACACTTCAATGACTCATGTGGCCTAACATAAAGGATGATGCCGAACACAGCGAAGAAGTGAGTGGCATAACATAAAGGACGCTGCAGTACACTTCAACGATGGGCAAAGCATAACATAAAAGTTGGTGCCGAAAACTTCAACGACTGGTGCAGCCTAACATAAAGGATGATGCCGAACACTGCAATGAAGGGCGTGTCATTTCATAAAGGACACTGCATTACACTCAATGACATTCACAGCATAACATTAATGTTGGCACCGAACACTTCAACGACTCGTGCAGCCCAACATTAATGATGATGCCAAACACTGCGACGAAGCTCATGGCATAACATAAAGGACGCTGAAGTACACGTCAATGAGGCACACAACATAACATAAAGGATGGCGCCGAACACTTCAACAATGCGAGCGACCTAACATAAAGGTTTATGCGGAACACAGTGATGAAGCGTGCAACCTAAAATAAAAGATGCTGATGGACACTTGTACACATCCATGTACACTTATACACACACATGCTCATATATATACATATCGACACACATATAAACATTCATGCATTCATATATACATGTGTTATTCCAGAGTCTTCCCAACCATACACAACAATAAAGGAGCCTGACATGTTATGCGAGGCTCTCAATAATGTCTCGGCACTGTCTAAGCTGGTAGAGTATCCTAAAGGATGATAACATACACAATGATAAAGGAGCCTAACATGGTATGCGAGGCTCTCGAAAGTGTCTCTGCACTAGTGAAGCTAGTCGCCTACCATAAAGGATGCTACCATACATAACGACAAATAATATAACATGTTACGCGAGACTCTCAAAAGTATCTCGTCTTCGGCAGTCTAGCATAAAAAAAACTACCGCGCAAAACAATAAATGAGCATAAAATGTTATGCGAGGCTCTCGAAAGTGTCCGTCACTAACAAAACTGACAGCCTAACACAAAGGATACTACCGTACATAACGATAAAGGGGCATAAAATGTTATACGAGGCTCTCGAAAACATCTCGTCAATAACAAAGCTGACATCATAACATAAAGGACATCGCTATATACAACTATAAATAAGCCGAACATATTATGCGACAAACACGACAGTGTCTCGTCATCAGCAGTCTATCATAAATTACACTGCTGCTCACAACATTAAATAAGCTTAACATGTTCTGCGAGACTCACGAAAGTGACCCATCATCAGCACAAATTAAAGGAACGCTGCTGCACACAACGATAAAGGGAATTAACATGTTATGCGAGGCTCTCGATAGTGTCTCGTCATCGACAGTCTATCATAAATAACACTACCACGCACAATGATAAATGAGCCTAACATATTACGAAAGGCACACACACAACAATAAAGGGACCTAAAATGTTACACAAGACTCTCGAAAGAGTCTCGGACGAAGCTGGTAGCATATCATAAAGAAAGTTACCATACACAACGATAAAGGGGCATGACATGTTACGCAAGGCTCTCGAAAGTGCTCTTCAAAGAAGATGTTGGTAGCTTATTATAAAGGATGCTACCACACAATCTCGAACCATTAGTCACACAAGAGTCATAACAGCTACATGCCAATGCAAACAATAATAAAAAAAATTATTCTAAAACAAATAATTTCATACAATTAACAAGCTACATATATATTGTGGCATATTGCACACAGCAATGTGCATAGTACAGTATGTTAAATAAAGAAATTTCAGTTGTAAAGTATGTGAACAATTTGGTCAACACAACTATACACTAACTNGTAGCATATCATAAAGAAAGTTACCATACACAACGATAAAGGGGCATGACATGTTACGCAAGGCTCTCGAAAGTGTCTCTTCAAAGAAGATGTTGGTAGCTTATTATAAAGGATGCTACCACACAATCTCGAACCATTAGTCACACAAGAGTCATCACAGCGACATGCCGATGCAAACAATAATAAAAAAAATAATTCTAAAACAAATAATTTCATACAATTAACAAGCTAAATATATATTGTGGCATATTGCACACAGCAATGTACACAGTACAGTATGTTAAATAAAGAAATTTCAGTTGTAAAGTATGTGAACAATTTGGTCAACACAACTATACACTAACTNAGTACAGTATGTTAAATAAAGAAATTTCAGTTGTAAAGTATGTGAACAATTTGGTCAACACAACTATACACTAACTCAAACTTACATAAAAAAATGAAAGGAAGATAATTATAAGTATATATATATAAGCATGCATCATATAAAATTAATGTCATTCCGTTGTCGAGCATGGTGGAGGAAAGCTGATCGCTNTATATATATATAAGCATGCATCATATAAAATTAATGTCATTCCGTTGTCGAGCATGGTGGAGGAAAGCTGATCGCTACTACTTCATTCATCTACTACGAGTGTGTACTCTGTAACAGTGAGAAGCCCTGAAGAGACGTTACAAACATTACAGTATCAATGTTACTACTGNCTACGAGTGTGTACTCTGTAACAGTGAGAAGCCCTGAAGAGACGTTACAAACATTACAGTATCAATGTTACTACTGTAAATGTATACTCTGCTACAATATGAAAATGAAATCTATGATTTTAAGACATACTAACTATAACATGGTCAACAGCAAGGGGCCCTGAAGAGTCGATGCAAGCAGTACTACATCAATGTAACTACTGAGGAAATACTTTTAGCAGAAGTTATAGTTCACGCCGACATGAAAGTTGTCATTGTATGTTCAGCCCCAGCATACAAAGCGTTCCACTGATATAACTGTGTTACTGTGTTTACCCGAAGAGATCAACTGTATAGACATAACAATAAATAAAAAGACCATGTTTNTGATATAACTGTGTTACTGTGTTTACCCGAAGAGATCAACTGTATAGACATAACAATAAATAAAAAGACCATGTTTGTCGTTCATCGGGAAGCAAGTGCAAGTATTAGGGCAAGACATTCTGCAGGAGCAGCTGGACAAACAACATGAAGATAGCTCCTGCAAATTTGCTACTGTCTACAAGACCTACCCATGTGATAACTGTCTTACAGTATATTCGAATAAGCATAGCTTAAATGCTCACAACAGTTATTGTTCTTCTTCCAAAACAGAAAGCATAAATGTTTGGCTTGAATGAAGAAGAATTTGGCGAGCATGTATCAAATATTATTATATATTCATATTATGTAAACTCTGTAAATAAAGGTAAAAGAATGTAAAATATTTCTTTGTTATTCATTTATCTTAACAATGTGTAATGTAAAGTTCACAGCCATCCCTGAGAAAAAACGCAGATTTTGTCAAAAGTCTGAAATATAAGTAATAGTTTTTGTATATTGTCAAGTCCCGAACTCAGTTCACTATCGATNAGATTTTGTCAAAAGTCTGAAATATAAGTAATAGTTTTTGTATATTGTCAAGTCCCGAACTCAGTTCACTATCGATGGGTCGCTTGAGCAATACGTACAGAAACTCCCACTACCAGCAACGAAAATGAATATATATATATATATCCTTAGCATAGCTAGCCATCATTTCCGAACCAAATAAATATGAAAAACATATGTGTATATATATGTAAATAAAACTCAGGATAGCTAACTTACAACAAACTGAGATATGCGAAAAGCAAGATATATACAAATATGATACATACATGAGACACATAATCGCGGTAAATGAAAAAAAAAAGTTTATGATAAAATAAACAATCATCGTCAGTTCTACACAAGGGTAGATTGCGACTGTTGTCATATGCCAGGGAATATGTGAAAGAGCTGAGATGGTCAGCTAGAGATGTCAGCACCGTGCAGGTCTTGGCAAGTTTAACAGATAGCACAGATCACTAGCCGAGAGAGAGTTATGTAAGGCTCCAAGGTCACACAGTCCCTGCTAGGGACACGATAGCTTTCAGCCAACATGACAGAATTTCGACGTGCAGAACACTTACATATGCGTAGAAACACATATTCGAACCTAGTACCCCGACTCATAGGTATCAAACAACCTACTCATCATGGAAGAACATGCATGCAGATATTAATTGTGAACCTTCTGTGAATAGTGGCGGGAAGTCTAGCTTCAGTCCACATGTATGTATGTTGGGAGACAAATGGTAAATAAGGTGCAAGTACCATGTACGCTCAAGGTCACAGTCACTAGACAAGTCATACACAAACTACATACAACATGTACACATGCACGCACGCACGCAACCTCCACACTGGAATAAGAGTGTTTAATGGGACTGTATGACTTGTGTCTCGCGTCTGTAAAAAAGTTGAAGTACATAAATCACTATTTTAGTGTTATTCTTTTATCATAATCTTGCTAATTTTAGGTTCATAGCCATCACTAGGAAAAAGAAAATGAGCAGATTTAGTCAAAGTCCGAAAGAGAATTAATAGTTTTGTATAGTTCCAAGGCTCGAACTCAGTTCCGTACTCATCATGGAAGAACATACACGCAGGCGNTGTATAGTTCCAAGGCTCGAACTCAGTTCCGTACTCATCATGGAAGAACATACACGCAGGCGTGTATCGTGAACCATCTGTGAAGAGTGACGGGAAAGTCTAGCTGCTTATTTTGTGAAGACTTCAATGACTCAGTTGAAAGACTAAAATATATATGAAAGCATATACGTAAATAAAATTCAGTATGGATAACTTACAACAAACTAAGATATGTAAAAAGCAAGAAAATACATACTAATGTGATACATACATGTGACACATACTAATGTTAACTGTAAAAAAAATACTTATATGATAATATAAACGATCATCGTCAGTCCTACTCAAATCATCACTAACGTCAGTAGTCCTTAACAACCAGATATAGAATGAAAAAACGTATTCTATCTATCACCGAAGGTAACATAACGTTTCATTAAACGACTTGTAAAGGTTGTGTTCCTTTGCTTGCTACTAAACACAGTGTATGCAAACCAGTAGTCATGAAAAAGTCTATGTCACTGATATATTTTAATGATAAGATATTTTTAAAAAAATGTAACGGCAAATAGTTATAAACTCCCACCGATCGCTGCATATTGCACATGCAACTAACACTATACATTATGTTAGACCGAAAAAAATACACTCTCGAAACGCTGATACCAGCAGGCATAAAAATAAAAGAAAAGTAGTACAAGTCCGAGCACTGTACAACACATCATGCGATGCTAGACAACTCTGTGCGTCTGGCTAGCGTGGTAGCCTTGGTTAGTACAGAAAAATAAATAGTAAAACTGTCTTTCTCACATATGTCCTTCGTCCGTGCTACGCTACGGAGACACAAATTCAAGCAACGAACAACATATGTAACATTAGACTAAAGTAAAATACTATGACAGAGTCATGAAGTATAGAGAACGATGAGGTCAACACTACCACATACCATCGTAATCAGATATAAAAAATATAACAAATCTAAAGTAAACAAGTTATAAGAACTTACCAACAAACTATCGCATATTGCACAAGTGTCAGATACTCTACGAGAATTATGGTAGTACGAGACAAGACCAGACCATCCTGGTCATTACAACAGTCATTCCACCTTGGTTTTTCTCATATTCCTTGTAACAACCTTTTACCTGGCACCCTGACGGAGAAATGTCTCAAGCTCTACCATTCCACTTCGGTTTTCACATATTCCTTCCAGCATCCTTTCACCTGACATCCTAGTGGTGGCAAGTCCTATAATCGTCGAGCATGACAGTGTTTGAGAGAAAAAAAGTGGTCTTACAGTAATACAAACAAATAACTTTCCCGATTATTTTCCATCGCCGAAGATGAAGAGCACGTTCACCTTAGCTACTGTTCACTTGTCGAAGTCCTAATAGTAACTGAGACAGAGAGAATGATAACAATTAATATATACTCTAGAGAGAGACAGCAGTCGTCGTGTATGTAGGGTGAGAGACAGATCATAAACAAGGTGCAAGCACCATGTACTCTGAATGTCATAGCAACTAGGCAAGTCATACACAGACTACAAGTAACAGTACACACATACGCACGCACCCACCACGCTGGAATAATTATGTTTAATGAGACTGTATGACTTGTCTCTCACATCTGTTAAAGAAAGGTAAAATATATAAATTATTATTATTACTTCAGTGTCATTCATTTATCACAACCATGCTAATTTTAGGTTCACATCCATCATTAGGAAAAGAAAATTAGCTGATTTAGTCAAAGTACGAAAGAGAATTAATAGTTGATATAGTTTCAAAGCTCGAACTCAGTTCTCTATCGAAGGATTCTTGAGATGACAGTTATCTTGGATGACATCACATTATTATTATTTAAGGGTTATTCATTTATCATAACCATGCTAACATTAGGTTCATATACATCACTGGGAAAAGTTAATTACCAGATTTTGTAAAAGTTCGAAAGAGAATTAATAGTTTGTATAGTTCTAAGACTCGAACTCAGTCCCCTATCAAAGGATCTTGGGATGGCAGCCATTTTATAGGCCTGTAAATAAACACCATGCTCTTGCATTCAACTTAGATGATGGTTTTTTTGTTTATCTGTCATAAAGTCAAAGTTAAATTTAAATTAAAAAAAACCACAAAAAAACCACAAAAAAAATTTATAAATTTTTTTTTAAAATTTTAATTTGACTTTTATCTTATGACAGGTAAACCAAATGACCGTTGTCTATGTAGAATGCAAGAACATGGTATTTAAATACTGGCCTACAAAATGGCTGCCATTCCAGGATACTTCGATAGGTGACTGAGTTCGAGTCTTGGAACTATACAAACTATTACTTCTCTTTCGAACTTTTACAAAATCTGGTAATTAACTTTTCCCAGTGATGTATATGAACCTAATGTTAGCATGGTTATGATAAATGAATAACCCTTAAATAATAATAATGTGATGTCATCCAAGATAACTGTCATCTCAAGAATCCTTCGATAGAGAACTGAGTTCGAGCTTTGAAACTATATCAACTATTAATTCTCTTTCGTACTTTGACTAAATCAGCTAATTTTCTTTTCCTAATGATGGATGTGAACCTAAAATTAGCATGGTTGTGATAAATGAATGACACTGAAGTAATAATAATAATTTATATATTTTACCTTTCTTTAACNTAAAATTAGCATGGTTGTGATAAATGAATGACACTGAAGTAATAATAATAATTTATATATTTTACCTTTCTTTAACAGATGTGAGAGACAAGTCATACAGTCTCATTAAACATAATTATTCCAGCGTGGTGGGTGCGTGCGTATGTGTGTACNAGACAAGTCATACAGTCTCATTAAACATAATTATTCCAGCGTGGTGGGTGCGTGCGTATGTGTGTACTGTTACTTGTAGTCTGTGTATGACTTGCCTAGTTGCTATGACATTCAGAGTACATGGTGCTTGCACCTTGTTTATGATCTGTCTCTCACCCTACATACACGACGACTGCTGTCTCTCTCTAGAGTATATAGTAATTGTTATCATTCTCTCTTTCTCAGTTACTATTAGGACTTCGACAAGTGAACAGTAGCTAAGGTGAACGTGCTCTTCATCTTCGGCGATGGAAAATAATCGGGAAAGTTATTTGTTTGTATTACTGTAAGACCACTTTTTTTCTCTCAAACACTGTCATGCTCGACGATTATAGGACTTGCCACCACTAGGATGTCAGGTGAAAGGATGCTGGAAGGAATATGTGAAAACCGAAGTGGAATGGTAGAGCTTGAGACATTTCTCCGTCAGGGTGCCAGGTAAAAGGTTGTTACAAGGAATATGAGAAAAACCAAGGTGGAATGACTGTTGTAATGACCAGGATGGTCTGGTCTTGTCTCGTACTACCATAATTCTCGTAGAGTATCTGACACTTGTGCAATATGCGATAGTTTGTTGGTAAGTTCTTATAACTTGTTTACTTTAGATTTGTTATATTTTTTATATCTGATTACGATGGTATGTGGTAGTGTTGACCTCATCGTTCTCTATACTTCATGACTCTGTCATAGTATTTTACTTTAGTCTAATGTTACATATGTTGTTCGTTGCTTGAATTTGTGTCTCCGTAGCGTAGCACGGACGAAGGACATATGTGAGAAAGACAGTTTTACTATTTATTTTTCTGTACTAACCAAGGCTACCACGCTAGCCAGATNACGAAGGACATATGTGAGAAAGACAGTTTTACTATTTATTTTTCTGTACTAACCAAGGCTACCACGCTAGCCAGATGCACAGAGTTGTCTAGCATCGCATGATGTGTTGTACAGTGCTCGGACTTGTACTACTTTTATTTTATTTTTATGCCTGCTGGTATCAGCGTTTCGAGAGTGTATTTTTTTCGGTCTAACGTAATGTATAGTGTTAGTNTTTTATTTTTATGCCTGCTGGTATCAGCGTTTCGAGAGTGTATTTTTTTCGGTCTAACGTAATGTATAGTGTTAGTTGCATGTGCAATATGCAGCGATCGGTGGGAGTTTATAACTATTTGCCGTTACATTTTTTTAAAAATATCTTATCATTAAAATATATCAGTGACATAGACTTTTTCATGACTACTGGTTTGCATACACTGTGTTTAGTAGCAAGCAAAGGAACACAACCTTTACAAGTCGTTTAATGAAACGTTATGTTACCTTCGGTGATAGATAGAATACGTTTTTTCATTCTATATCTGGTTGTTAAGGACTACTGACGTTAGTGATGATTTGAGTAGGACTGACGATGATCGTTTATATTATCATATAAGTATTTTTTTTACAGTTAACATTAGTATGTGTCACATGTATGTATCACATTAGTATGTATTTTCTTGCTTTTTACATATCTTAGTTTGTTGTAAGTTATCCATACTGAATTTTATTTACGTATATGCTTTCATATATATTTTAGTCTTTCAACTGAGTCATTGAAGTCTTCANTATCCATACTGAATTTTATTTACGTATATGCTTTCATATATATTTTAGTCTTTCAACTGAGTCATTGAAGTCTTCTCAAAATAAGCAGCTAGACTTTCCCGTCACTCTTCACAGAAGGTTCACGATACACGCCTGCGTGTATGTTCTTCCATGATGAGTACGGAACTGAGTTCGAGCCTTGGAACTATACAAAACTATTAATTCTTTTTCGGACTTTGATTAAATCTGCTCATTTTCTTTTTCCTAGTGATGGCTATGAACCTAAAATAAGCAAGATTATGATAAATGAATAACACTTAAATAATGATTTATATACTTCAACCTTTTTTACAGACGCGAGGCACAAGTCATACATTCCCATTAAACACTCTTATTCCAGTGTGGAGGTTGCGTGCGTGCGTGCATGTGTACATGTTGTATGTAGTTTGTGTGTGACTTGTCTTGTGACTGTAACCTTGAGCGTACATGGTAAGTAGTGTAATAACGAGCGTTCGAACACACCTGCCGCTTGGCAGGAGATGTCGACGAGCCGTGACGTCAGGGTTTCTCCCATTTTTCCCTCGAAATATCCCATTTTTTCTCCAAAAACTTCAAAATTTCCCCTGTTTCCCTCAAATATTTCCCAAATTTCCCTAACTTATTAAACAATTTTATTTTTTCAAATTTTTTTTATTGACTTTTAATGTGGAGGAATGCCTCATATTTGGCCAATGAGGAGTTAATGATTCATGAAGATATTCCTCATAGTCTACCCTTACCATACTCCACGCTGTTGCATTGCAAGCTGGGATGGTTATCTCAGAGTCTCCCCAAATACGATATAACTTAACATGCCATTTAGGCCCTATGCGAACGTAAAGGCATAGTTGGCCGTAATTCCTGAACCGTATAGGATGTAGTCGTCAAATTCATATCATAGGCATCGACACAGACAAGGAAAATTAGCAAATGGTCATTTAAGCCCTATGCGAACTTAAAAGCATAATTGGACATAATTCCCGAACCATTTAAGATGCTTTCCTCAAATTCATAACATAGGCATCGCCAACGACAAGGAAAATTAACATGTCATCATTTAAGCCTTATGCGAACTTATTAGCGTAGTTGGACATCATTCCCGAACAGCTTAAGATGTACATGTCAATTTCATAACATCGTCATCGACACCAACAATGAAATTTAATACATGGTTATTTAAGCTCTATGTGAACTTATAAGCATAACTGATCACAATTCCCGAACCATTTAAGGTACAACCAGCAACTAGATAACATAGGAAAGAGGGTGTTCTCCGACCCTTCCCTGACATCCCAACTGACCCTACATCACACTCTTGCAGGGGGTGTTCACTGAGTCTTCCCAAATCCTTGCCATGCCACCTGACTGGCCCCTGCATCATAATCATGCAGGAGGGTTCTCCGGGTCTTCCCAAATCCCTACCATGTCACCAGACTTGTCCCTACACCATGGGTTATCTCAGAGTCTTCTCAAATATGATTACCATTTAATTCATTCCTACTAGATCATATATGTCATGCTCTTACATTTAGAAGCGAGAGGTTGTCTCACACATCACACACTTGCATTCCAAGCCGGGAGGATTATTTCATAGTCTTCCCCAGTAGCCGTGCATCGAGGCATAACATAAAATATGTCGCCATGGCACTTGGTGTAACATAAAGAATGTTGCCGAACACTCCAACGACTCTCGCGCCCAACCATAAAGGGTGATGCCAAACAATGCGACGAATCGTGCGCAGCATTACATAAAGCACACTACCATACACTTCAACGACGCGTGAATTGTAATATTAAGAGTGACGCCAAACACTTCAACGATGCACACACCCTAACATAAAGGGCGATGTCAAACACTGAGGCGAAGCGCGAAGCGCGAAGCATAACATAAAGCACACCACCAACAACAGTAACGATGCGGGTATTTTAATATAAAGGTTGGGGCTGAAAACTTTAACGATGCACGCACTCTAACATAAAGGGTGACACCGAACACTGTAATGAAGCACGCGTGTCATAACATAATGGATGCTACTGTACACTTGAACGAACCATGCATTTTTAATATAAAAAAGAAAGGCGCCGAAAACTTCAACGATGCAAACTACTAAATATAAAGGCCGATGCAGAACACTGCGACGAAGCGTGTGCATCATAACATAAAGAGTGCTACTGTACACTTCAACAGCATGGGTATTTTAACATAAAGAGTGGCACCAAACATTTCAACGATGCATGGCACCTAACATAAATAATGAAGCCGAACACTGCAACGAAGAGTATGTAAGACCAAAGGGGAAGCTCTGCACAGCTTCACCCGTGAAATACGTGTTTGATATGATATATGCTCATGGCATCAGTATGCAAAATTCAAGTATGCACTAATATACACACACATACAGCAGACCCATCAACACATGCAAACAAAGATTAGCCAAGTAAGTTACACCAAAGTAAAAGCTCAGCGNTGCTCATGGCATCAGTATGCAAAATTCAAGTATGCACTAATATACACACATACAGCAGACCCATCAACACATGCAAACAAAGATTAGCCAAGTAAGTTACACCAAAGTAAAAGCTCAGCGCTACTCTTCCCAAAATATACATTTGACATATGATATATGCTCACAGCACCAGTACACAAAATTCATGTCGCACGTAAATACACACACATACAGCAGAACCATCAACACATGCAAACATAAATTAGCCGAGTAAGTTACACAAAAGGAGAAGCTCTGCGCGACTCCTCCCAAGAAATAAGTTTTACATATGATATACGCTCACGATGCCAGTACACAAAATTAATGTACACACTTACATACACACACATACAGCAGACCCATCAACACGTGTAAACAAATATTGGCTGAGTAAGTAACACTAAAGGGGAAAAAATACATATTCATTACTAGATATGTTTCTAAGTTTAGATACACAGCACACTGTCGACAATGAGTAAATTATACAGTATAATTTAAGCCCTATAAGCATAGGTGCTCGTAATTTTCCGATTTGTTTAACATACAGACTGCAAATTTGTTATATATTTATTTATTTATATTTAAATATATATACTTATATATTCCTCCTGACAACACAAATAATTGTGGAGTTATTTAATGTCCTATATCTAAAAATAATTACAGAATCATTAACTCTATACAAGCATAGGTGCGCATAAGTACCATATCAGGTAAGATATGTTCTGCAACTTCATAACATCACTCCCGTAATCACAAAAGGGTTAAGTTTCCCCAAATGAGATTAACTTTTAAGTCCTTCCTATGATATATAAATAATGCTCTTGCAGGTCAAGCCAGGAGAGATATCTCAGAGACTTCCCAAACATATGCATGTGGGTTATCTCAGAGTCTTCCTAACCATACACAATGCTAAAGAATTAAATACAATGCACGCTACTATAAAAACAATGGTGGGAACACTTACATCACTACTGTAACATAGCATTTCCATATGCCTACATTCCGAAGAGACATATAAAGTATAAATGCAAGCTACCACNCGGGAACACTCACATCACTACTGTAACATAGCATTTCCATATGCCTACATTCCGAAGAGACATATAAAGTATAAATGCAAGCCACCACTATAATAAAGAGAGTATACCACCAAACATAAAGGAACCTAACATGTAATGTGAGGCTCTCGCAGGTATAACAAAAATGTCGCTGTCACACAACGATAAAGAATCCTAACATGTCTCGAAAGCATCTCGCCAATAACAAAGCTGACATAAAGGTCACAACTATTTCATCTGTGTGAATATATGTATGTATATATTAGCATAGGATAGGATGACCGACTCTGTGCATATTCAAACTTCGAAAAGTGAACAGAGTCGTTTTTTTCTATGATGGGAAATAATCGAGAAAGTTATTTGTGTTACTACTGTTAGAAGACTTTTTCTAAAAGTTGCAATGCTCGGCGACACGAGACTGGCTGCCAAAACAATATGAAATTTATTATATTATCTTGTGAATAATGCAAATCATATTTTCGAAAACTCGGTAGCTTAAAAAGGCATGGCGCAACATGCAAAGCTCTCCTTCCTACACAGGTCAATCAGTATTTGCTGAGAATAAATGACATTTTTTATGGGAAGATATCCNTTGTGAATAATGCAAATCATATTTTCGAAAACTCGGTAGCTTAAAAAGGCATGGCGCAACATGCAAAGCTCTCCTTCCTACACAGGTCAATCAGTATTTGCTGAGAATAAATGACATTTNGTGGTAGCAGCCTTTATATAAGCTACCAACTTTTACTGTAACGAGACTCTTTCGAGAGTTCGCATAACATGTTAGGTCCCTTGACCGTTGTGCGCGGCAGCGTTCTTTATGATTTGCTGCCGATGACGAGTCACTTTCATGAGCCAAGCCTAACATGTTAGGCTTTTTTAACGTTGTGCGCGGCTGTGTTATTTATGATAGGCTGCCGATGACGAGACACTTTCATAAGCGTCACATAATATGTTAGGCTCTTTTATCATTGTGCATGGTAGTGTTAGTTATGATAGTTCGTCCATGACGAAACACTTTCATAAGCCTCACGTAACATGTTAGGCTTCTTTATCGTTTTATATAGCGATGTCCTTTATGTAAGGATGTCAGCTTTATTAGTGACGAGATGCTTTCAAGAACCTCACATGGCATTTTAAGTCCTTTTATCTTTATGTATGGCAGTGTCCTTTTTGTTAGGTTGTCAACTTTGTTAGTGACGAGACACTTTCGAGAGCTTATCGTAACATGTTAGGCTTTTTTATCGTTGTGCACGTTAGTGTTATTTATGCTAGACTGCCAAAGACGAGATACTGTTGAGAGCCTCGCATACCATGTTAGGTCCATTGTTATCGATGTCCGCTGCAGTCTTATTTATGATACTAACGATAACGAGACACTTTCGAGAGCCTCGCATACAATGTTAGGTTCCATGTATGGTAGCGTCCTAAAAATAGGCAAGTAGCTTCANATGTATGGTAGCGTCCTAAAAATAGGCAAGTAGCTTCACCAGTGCAGAGACACTTTCGAAAGTCTCGCATATAATGTTAGGCTCCTTTATCGTTGTGTATGTTAGCATTCTTTAGGATACTCTACCAGCTTCGNGTCCGCTGCAGTCTTATTTATGATACTAACGATAACGAGACACTTTCGAGAGCCTCGCATACAATGTTAGGTTCCTTTATCGATGTGTATGGTAGCGTCCTAAAAATAGGCAAGTAGCTTCACCAGTGCAGAGACACTTTAGAAAGTCTCGCATATAATGTTAGGCTCCTTTATCGTTGTGTATGTTAGCATTCTTTAGGATACTCTACCAGCTTCGACAGTTCCGAGATATTATCGAGAGCCTTGCATAACATGTTAGGCTACTTTATCGTTGTGTATGGTTGGAAAGACTCTGGGATAACCCATGTATATATGGAAGCAGGCAAGTTTATGTGTATGTGCATATGTATATATATGAGCATGTGTATGTGTGTTTGCGTGTATATGTGTGCATGCATGTGTACAAGTGTCTGTCAGCATCCTTTATTTTAGGATGCGCGCTTAGTCGCAGTGTTCACTGCCAACATTTATGTAAGGTTGTGCTAGTCGTTGAAGTTTTCGGCGCAACCTTTATGTTACACTGTGCATGTCATTTAAGTGAACTGCAGCATCCTTCATTTTATGCAACGTTCTTCGTTGCAGTTTTCGGCGCCACCTTTAATGTTGTACTGTGCGTTTCGTTGAAGTGTACTACAGCTTCCTTTATGTAATTCCGCGCGCTTCTTTGCAGTGTCCGTGATCCTTTCGAGAACCTTGCGTAACATGTTAGGCTCCTTTATCGTTGTGTATGGTAGCATATTTTAGGATTGGCTACCAGCTTCGACATTTTGGAGACACTTTTGAGAGCCTTGTGTAACATGTTAGGCTCCTTTATAATTTTGTGTATTGTTGGGAAGATTCTGAGATAACCCTCCTGTTCCTGTGGTGTTAATCATTTGGGTGGGACCACAGTTACTAATTTTTGTCAGCGACGACTGCCATAAACGGTTTTTAGCCGCACGACGTCGACCCCACTCGCCGTCACCTAGGTCCAGCCGCACGACACCAACCCGCTCGCCATCACCCAGGTCCGGTCGCACGATGCCGACCCCGCTCGCTGTCACCCAGGTCCAACCTCGCGACATCGACCTCCTGCTGTCACCCTGATCTGGCTGCACGATGTCGACCTCCTGCCATCACCCAGTTCTCATGGTCTTAAATTACCATATGTTAATTTTCCTTGCCGGTAGGGGGGGAGGCAATGTCTATATTATGAATTTTACTGTTGTTTCTTAAATTATATGTATGTTACAAATTTGACGCCTATTTTTTAAGGGGTTGGAAATTACAGTGCTTATGGCTTCGCCTAGGGCATAAATGATCATTTTTTAATTTTCCTTGTCGGAGGCGATGTCTATGTTATGATTTTGATGGTTGTACCTTAAACGATTCGGGAATTATGGCTTATAAGTTCGCATACATCCTAAATAACTCTGTGATAATTTCCGATGTCAAGGTTGATGTGTATGTTACAAATTTGACGTCTATATATTAAAAGGGTTTGAAATTACGACCAACTAGGCTTATCAGTTTGCATATGGCTTAAATGACAATTTGTTAATTTTTTGTCGGAGGCGATCGATGCCTATGTTATGAATTTGACGGTTGAACCTTAAAAGGTTAGGGAATTATGGCCAACTATGCTTATAATTTCACATAGGGCCTAAATGACTCTGTGATAATTTTAGATGTCGGGGGTGATGTGTATGTTACAAATTTGATGCCTATATTTTAAACGGGTTGGAAATTACTACCAACTATGTTTATAAGTTCGCATAGCGCTTAAATGACTGTGATAATTTTCGATGTCGAGGGTGATGCATATGTTACGAATTTGGTGACTTTATCTTATACGATTCGGAAATTAGGGTCATGAATATGCGGGTACGAGAGATTCGTGTGATGTCATTAACTTACACACGAAACTTTGAACCTTACGTTGACTTTCTGAGTTATATGCTATTACATTTACAAAAAAAAAATTAAATAAAAATTTTTTAATAAAACATTTAAATAAGAATTTGAAATACATTTTTAAAAACAATTTTTTTTTTCCAAAATATTTGTGAGGTTCGCGTTTGGCGACGAGTGTGTCCTGCGCTGGAATTCATGCATGAGGAAAATTTTTGGGAGAATCTGGGAAATTTTAGGGAAAACAGGAAATTTTTAAGAAAAAAGGAATATTTGGAGAGAAAAGGGAAAAATGAGAAAACATTACAATTTTTTGGTGTAATTTGGAGACTTTTTATTGAAAGACGTGCTGTGCCATACTATCTATGGTGAGAAACACGGGGAAAAGAGAAAACAATGACATTTTTTTGGCGAACTTCGGGAAATTTTTAGGGGAAGATTTGCTGTGTCATACTATCTGTGGCGTAATGTCGGACGTCTCTGTTGGGTGCCACCTGCATCTGTGTGTGAAAAGAGACACAGCATGACATTTTTTGGAGAAATTTGGGAATTTTTTTTTAGGGAAGAAAGGGAAATTTAGGGGAAAATGGCAAATTTCGAGAGAAAAACGGGGGAAAATGACATGCTGTGTCATGCTATCTATGGATCCCCGCTCCCCGTCTCTTGGCTGGTGGTGCAGAACCGATCATTTATGTCTACTGACATACTGTCCAGTGCTCACGAAAATTATAAACTATTCGTCAATGATAAATAATATTAAATTAACACATGAATCTATAATTACGTTGTGATTTTAACTACAGAAAAAAATTAAGAGATCAAATATTTGTTTAAATGTAGTGTCATCTTCCTGTGCTCCAGTAACAAATAAAAACATTAAACTTATGATGAAAATATCCCAGTTGGAAGACACACACACACACACACACACAATCTCTCTCTCTCTCTGAAAATATCCCATCACAAAACCCCAATGCGTTTATATGACCTGATGTTCAGGGACATGTGTGCATATCCCTCCTCGACGAAAGAATTGACGTGCATATCTGCAACCCTTCTGGCAAATAAAATGCCATATCATCTTAATGCTATACTAACTACTTCAGAAAGCTTATTTACTTCACACTCTCAGAACATTCGTATACTTCAACTACATGTAACTATTAACTAGTCTGTAGAGCAAACGGTAAGTGAACTTTCGTAATTTGTGACACTACGAAATTATTGGAAACAAATATATTGCTATTTCGCAAACTACTTTTATGTAGGCCGATTTAAAACATAAAATAACAATTTTACTTGTCTTTAGTTAAAACATAACTGTTCAAATAAGAAGATATGGCATGGGAAAACCTTTTATAGTTATCTGCCTTTCTAACTGTAGTAAATTATTACGTTTGATGTGTGCAGTTATGGATAGGACTCTATTTTAAACGTTAGTTTATAACTCTTTATTTAAATGTGAACCAACTTCAGTTACTCACCTAAATTGAAACTAACTAGCGAACGATTTTCTGCCGCAATAGCATGTATTTTACAAGCTTTTATTTAGCTTCACTCGTTAGTTACTGTGAGATCTTGTAGGCTAATTTTGACCGTTTCCCACATATCCGATCGACTTAAACATTTGCCCACAAACGTTTTTCCAAAGACAATACAATATTTTCATATCTCTATCTTTATATTGCAGAATACGTGTACAGACGCACGTACTGAAAAAACTTAGCTACAAATTGCAGTTATAGAAGGTAAAGAAAGCTGCGATACACTGGGTTATGGAACCCTGAAGCATGCAGGCTGCCTAAATCCCAAGCAACCACTAATCTGCTTTTAAACTAAACATGTTATTTCTGATTTAACAGTTGTGATTAGCAAATATTACCAAGGTGAACTTTTTCATTAGTTTTTGCATGCTGATTACAGCAATATAAGGTCAAATTATTTTGTGCAAGGGGTTGCTATGTTTAAAGCAATAGGAGGGTACCAACCGCTATTTAATGTACGAAGGGGTGTACTGTCCGCCACACTGTTTTATTTGGTTACCTACGTTAACACTATTTCCTTGTACGCTATATTTTGTTGCTTAATCGCAAGTAATTTCCAATTCATCTTTGCATAAAACCTTTCCACTCTCCATTTTTGGGGCGTCTACCACTCTCCAAAATCAATTTAGACACTAAGTCGTGTATTTTTCACTATTTATTTTTCCTAAGAAATCCGCACATGTCTGGTAAGCATGCATTAACCACTCACTATGTAATGTAGAATTAGAAAACTAAAAATTAAAATTTTGCTGTCGCAAATGGAGTTTCCGTAAAAGTAATAATATATTGCATGCTCCATATTGCAGGTTTCTTTACCGGTATTTTTAATATGTGTATTCAAGGATATGTTTCCTTTCATGTTAAAATATTCGAAAAACATCCGCCTTGATTTAAAAAAAGAAGACGAAACAAACATTAGTAATTACAGACCTATTCTTTTGTTATCTGTTTTTTCCAAAATATTAAGAAAAATAATTTATAAACAACTATATGAGTTCCTTAATAATAAATATATTATAACAACTACACAATTTAGATGCTTAAGAAACAAATTTACCATCATGCATTATTCAATTTTGTTAGCAAAACTGCAGTCGATAATAAGAAATATGCTGCTGGCATTTTTGCTGAAATATTAAAAGTATTCAATTGCGTCAATCATAATATTCTACACCAAAAATGAAAAATATATGTTATTAGATAAAGTAAACGAAGTGATTAAACCACATCAAAAAGATCACAGTTAATTTAATTGTCACAGTGCGACAAANTATTAGATAAAGTAAACGAAGTGATTAAACCACATCAAAAAGAGCACAGTTAATTTAATTGTCACAGTGCGACAATGAAAATAATTGTTTAGATTAAAGATCTAATATTAGATATTTCACTGTTGCTGTAATATAAGGCTCAATCATGATACNGAAAATAATTGTTTAGATTAAAGATCTAATATTAGATATTTCACTGTTGCTGTAATATAAGGCTCAATCATGATACAGATATTCTATGATACTCGTAAATAACATTCCATTTTGTTAAAGTAAGGGCACTGCAAACATGTTTATGGATGACAAAACTGTACTAATTACCAGTGATAATTTATATCAGCTACATCACAACGTAAGAATTATCCTTCATGGAATTAATGAACCGTTTTCTAAAAAAAAATATCTCTAGATATATCCCAATCCCATCTAAGGTTATTTTCTTTCAAACAAAAAATATTTACACATATTTGACATTAGTGCATCAATTATNTCTTTCAAACAAAAAATATTTACACATATTTGACATTAGTGCATCAATTATGTTACACAATGAGATTTAAAAATTAATAAACAAGATGAGAATTAATAATTTTTCTATACCAAATCTTAAACTGGGAGAACCGTTAATAAGTCCTTTGCATTAAACTGAGCTGATTATGTTTTGTAATACTTTTAGTAAAAACGGAATGTTCTATCGGAGTTGTCTTCTCCCCTTACCGTGCAAATGAAAATGCATTTAAAAAATACGGTATTGTTTTATGGAGCCAGTCTGGCTATAAGAAAATGCATTTCAAATTTCAAAATAATCTTATAAGTATTTTAAAAGGTATAAAACCTTCAACTATATATACAAAAGGCATTTGTAAACATCATTTAATATCAAAACTTTTTTATCTTTACAATTAGCAAACAATTTGCCCTAAAAATATATATTTCATATACTACAGATAATGACTAATATAATTATAATCACTTTAAAAGACTCAAAAGTTACACTTTTCAAATAGAACTGCATCAAGCGCAAAATGTATCTAACAAAGAAGAATAAAACTGTCAAATATTGCATTCTTCCCAGTCGTTACAAAAATTCAATAGATGCAATCACGTCTGTAAGTTCAAAAGGCGTCTCAAAACATCCCCACAAATGCAACATTTTATTATATACATGAATTTAAAAATCAAATCTCTGAGAAATAAAAATTTTGTTATGTAATTTTTGTATTCTTTGTACTATGCTTGTGAATATAATATGTAATATTCTTCCTATTATCATTATTTTATTTGTGCTTTACTTGTATGCACAATATGTACTACGTTACCTGTTGTGTGTACAAGGGTATATTAATGATTCCTGTACACTTACTGCATTTTATATCCTGCATTTATAATGGCATTACCAAAATATTTTATGTCGTGTAATTATAAGTATTAGACTCTTGTAAAAACTATTTTATATGTGATAACGTATACCTATTTTCAATGTTGAAATTGATAAATGGGATGCTGAGTAAATAGTAATAAAAGTGGACTGATTTATTTCTGTTTGTGTTATTTTAATGCACATGATAGGAAGAACTGGCACGTTAGTAACTAAGAGTTTTGCTTGATTGACACGCGAATGAAGTAATCGCATCCATAGCAATATTAATTTCTTATATGGTGGAAGTATACAATATTGTTATAAAATTAAACCTTAAGTAGGGCTTTTGAATGTGCTCTATTAACTGTTATCAACCTATAATATTCGCTGCAACATTAACTTATAATATTATGTCTCTGTTCTTGTTTCATTTTTGATCTCAAACTGAAACATCTGTGCATTAATTAATAAGTAGATGTGGCGAGAGTACGTTAATACTTTTCGCCTCAACAAAGCTATTTTCTTAATTAAAAAGTGGTCCTTTCCCGGACGCGGTTTATCGTCCTTTATGTAGATGCGCCGAGCTTGCCAGTCTGTGCTTCATGTTCTGTCTTAACGACGAGATTACCACCCTGAGAAAATTAAAATTTTCAACATTTTACCCTTAGATGTTTAAACCAGTTCTGTTTAAACTTCGCTTGGTGATTCATTTTTTTGAAGCAGTAATTTTCATTGGATTTTTTTTTATTTCCACTTAACTCCTCTTAGAGAAATCTAGAACGAGTATTGAAGTCAAATATTTTTTCTCCCAAAAACAATGAGGTAAACATTTACGACGTGCTTAAGAGCGAAAACGAAGCGGGTTCAACTGCTTAATATATAATTAATTAATTAAGTTGTGAATGCCACCTTACATCCTTCAGGTAAAAATAAAGAGTTTGTGTTAAACATAGACACTGAAAAAATTAAATATTTTCGTTACAGGATGTGAAACATTCCTCGAGTTATGCTCGCTCAAATGAAAGCATTTATGTTACTTTTAAAATCTTAATTTTAATGTAATTTTTTTTCTCTCCACGATTACTGTTATCACTGAATGACATTTGAAANTTTTTGTATTCTTTGTACTATGCTTGTGAATATAATATGTAATATTCTTCCTATTATCATTATTTTATTTGTGCTCTACTTGTATGCACAATATGTACTACGTTACCTGTTGTGTGTACATGGGTATATTAATGATTCCTGTACACTTACTGCATTTTATATCCTGCATTTATAATGGCATTACCAAAATATTTTATGTCGTGTAATTATAAGTATTAGACTCTTGTAAAAACTATTTTATATGTGATAACGTATACCTATTTTCACTGTTGAAATTGATAAATGGGATGCTGAGTAAATAGTAATAAAAGTAGACTGATTTATTTCTGTTTGTGTTATTTTAATGCACATGATAGGAAGAACTGGCACGTTAGTAACTAACAGTTTTGCTTGATTGACACGCGAATGAAGTAATCGCATCCATAGCAATATTAATTTCTTATATGGTGGAAGTATACAATATTGTTATAAAATTAAACCTTAAGTAGGGCTTTTGAATGTGCTCTATTAACTGTTATCAACCTATAATATCCGCTGCAACATTAACTTATAATATTATGTCTCCGTTCTTGTTTCATTTTCGATCTCAAACTGACACATCTGTGCATTAATTAATAAGTAGATGTGGCGAGAGTACGTTAATACTTTTCGCCTCAACAAAGCTATTTTCTTAATTAAAAAGTGGTCCTTTCTCGGACGCGGTTTATCGTCCTTTATGTACATGCGCCGAGCTTGCCAGTCTGTGCTTCAAGTTCTGTCTTAACGACGAGATTACCACCCTGAGAAAATTAAAATTTTCAACATTTTACCCTTAGATGTTTAAACCAGTTCTGTTTAAACTTCGCTTGGTGATTCATTTTTTTGAAGCAGTAATTTTCATTGGATTTTTTTTTATTTCCACTTAACTCCTCTTAGAGAAATCTAGAACGAGTATTGAAGTCAAATATTTTTTCTCCCAAAAACAATAAGGTAAACATTTACGACGTGCTTAAGAGCGAAAACGAAGCGGGTTCAACTGCTTAATATATAATTAATAAAGTTTAATTAATTAATTAAGTTGTGAATGCCACCTTACATCCTTCAGGTTAAAATAAAGAGTTTGTGTTACACATAGACACTGAAAAAATTAGATATTTTCGTTACAGGATGTGAAACATTCCTCGAGTTATGCTCGCTCAAATGAAAGCATTTATATTACTTTTAAAATCTTAATTTTAATGTAATTTTTTTTCTCTCCACGATTACTGTTATCACTGAATGACATTTGAAATCTGGAATAAGAAATACCTTTTTAAGTTCGTTAGCTGACCCTGATTTCGGATTAGCTTTGGTACATAGCCAAAAATATCAGAACTTGGATTGTTTTTCTTAACAACAGATGAAATAAGTCGAAGCTTCACGAAGAAAATGACTCAATCTTGACAACGCAGATTTTCTACCACGAGGCTGGGATTCATTCACACGCATTAAATAATGTAGCATCTATATTTGGTCTAACCCTACATGAATAAGGTTCAATGGAATGGAATCTACTTACTTTCGTGTTTTCATAGAAACCCATACAATATACCAAAATTATGATAACTTAATTTTGAGCGCCCCAGAAACTTATTACAGCTGTAGAGTTAGCTACATAATGTTTCAAAACCCTGTGCTCAAACTGAAACTCCATAATCTGTGGGCAGAATAAAATCACAAAATGCCAACAAACTTGTNTTCACACGCATTAAATAATGTAGCATCTATATTTGGTCTAACCCTACATGAATAAGGTTCAATGGAATGGAATCTCCTTACTTTCGTGTTTTCATAGAAACCCATACAATATACAAAAATTATGATAACTTAATTTTGAGCGCCCCAGAAACTTATTACAGCTGTAGAGTTAGCTACATAATATTTCAAAACCCTGTGCTCAAACTGAAACTCCATAATCTGTGGGCAGAATAAAATCACAAAATGCCAACAAACTTGTNTTTCAAAACCCTGTGCTCAAACTGAAACTCCATAATCTGTGGGCAGAATAAAATCACAAAATGCCAACAAACTTGTATCTGGAACAAGTTGCATCATCATCGTGCTTTCAGAACCACACGCTGTATGGGGCGGGACGCTTTGTGGTAAGCCAGTTGCTACGCACGCATGTAAACTGCGTACTCCCGACGTTTTACATTTCTGTTTTGTACTACGTGATGAACTTTCCGAGTCCTGTTTTACTGGGGTGCATGTTTCTTTCTATCCACAGATGCTGCAATTTCAGTTTAGGGACAATTGTTAAAAAAAAGTCATGTATGCTTCTACTTAATATCAGGACAAGACATTCGAATGACGACTAACAACGTAAATGACCAATAACACATAAAAAAANATGCTTCTACTTAATATCAGGACAAGACATTCGAATGACGACTAACAACGTAAATGACCAATAACACATAAAAAAAGGCGTATTTTTGGACAGTTAACATTAATTAATCTAATTAAGCGAAAAGCATAAAATAAAAATTGTTCTCTNAAAAAAGGCGTATTTTTGGACAGTTAACATTAATTAATCTAATTAAGCGAAAAGCATAAAATAAAAATTGTTCTCTGAAAAATTGAAAAAGAAAATGCAATATACAAAATTATAAGGTAAGTAAGTTGAAATAATGAGCAGTCTGGTAGATCGCGTTTATAAATATAAATATTTATATCGGAAATTGTGAAACTAAATATTTTTGAGAAACATTTTTAGCATGTTTGCACTAAAGATTAACATCAATTATTCGAGTTGTAGATTTAGCAGAAAACAATCGAAATAATCTTTTACTTAATTATATTGTAATGGTTTCATTTTTAAGTGCTGTAGTTGTAGTTCATGTCTCAACGAGTGTTAAATGAGATTTTACTCCCAGGTTATGTTGAGTGTACGCTATTCCTCAAATATGTACTGCCTCAATAACTAAAACTAGCACTTATTTGAATGCAGAGAGAATTTGAAATGAAGCTTGCGGAAACTTGACAAAACTCAGAATGACGTTCCTTCTTCACTTTTCAAATCATGATGGTTCTCCTGTCAGGAATATGGCCAAAACCCTGCCTCTACAGTTCTTGCACGTTCAACTAATTACACGGTAAGATGGCATTTGAAACGCTCTAATTAAACACCACAAAAATAATTAACACAGGCTTTTCTTTGTTGTCTTAAAGTTCTTGCTACAGCCTGATTTCACATTAAAATCTCATACTACCCCCTCATTAAAATCCTATCACCAGAACCAACTTCTAGTCGTTACATTCGTGCTAAAAGTTAAATATGGGGTTGCCTTTGATCTCCAAGGCTTTAGTGTGAAACTGTTAAAAATTACTCTTCAAGAGAGTGGAATAAATCATTATTNAATTAAACACCACAAAAATAATTAACACAGGCTTTTCTTTGTTGTCTTAAAGTTCTTGCTACAGCCTGATTTCACTTTAAAATCCTATCACCAGAACCAACTTCTAGTCGTTACATTCGTGCTAAAAGTTAAATATGGAGTTGCCTTTGATCTCCAAGGCTTTAGTGTGAAACTGTTAAAAATTACTCTTCAAGAGAGTGGAATAAATCATTATTGTATAAAACAATTCGAAATTCTAGGCTCTTATATTTGTTGCTGTAGCAAAGCTATCGACCGTCATCAACTTTCGAATTCAAGAAATTTTTGAAAGTAATCAAATAACACATTAAATGTAAATAATGCTGAACTGAACAAAGCTGGTATACTAAAATTGATTTTGTGTCGAAATAAATCGAATAAAGTACCTTTCAAATATTAATTTAAATAATATGACATCGTAAATATTCCATTTTGATTAAGTACTGTAGTGCTCACAATTGTTACATGTGTGTAAACACAAATTGGGTATCAGGATTAATATTAAAGTGGCCATTTGAACCATACCGTAGTACGTGTTGTCATTCTGGTCCATCAGCAGCCATCTTGAATCTCGTTACCTCCATATTTCACTATCCTTGGTCTGCTAATCTAAGTGAACTGTGGCCATATGAGAATTCTTTTGTTTAGTTACTATGTCATTCTTAGGTTTTGTTACTATCTGGCATATTGGTTTTAGCGTTTATAAATCCGTTCGTATTTATTTATTAATGTTGCATCACAATTGGACATTTTAATCAGTCTTAAACAATACTCATGTTTTAGTGGTAATTATATCCTCCTTTTCCCAACATAAGAAAATACCTTAACGGTATTCAGATCTAATTTTCGTGTATAAGAGAAAAGTAACTTTTGTTACCTGAAGGTAAACAATGTTAAGAGCAAAAATAAACATAACATTTATATAATATATTTGATGAGTTATATATCAATCGAAAACTGTTACTATGTAAATGTAGAACATTGAGCTTATATACACAATTTTTGTAATTTTAGGCAGTTGCGTGCACATACCATCTCTCTTTTATCAATACCATCGTTAGTTAGGTTTTCACTGTTCTCCATTGTTAATGGATTACCATCAATGTTATGGTTAATGGNTTATCAATACCATCGTTAGTTAGGTTTTCACTGTTCTCCATTGTTAATGGATTACCATCAATGTTATGGTTAATGGTAGTACATTTGGCAACACAGCATTATGAACTTCTAGATGCCATTATTTCCCTGCAAACATGGAGACAGGAAGTCGGAACACATCTTACGTTTTGGGTGGATATTCGATTCCAAACATATCCATAACATTTTTATATAAGTAGTTGTTTTTGTTTTGAGTCAAAATAATTGTACATCGTAATGCGGTTTCTTGTCTTTTTTTTTTAAATATATATATATATATATATATCAGTAACAGAATATCCATTGTTTCAACTAGTGGCAATCTTATAAGTGATGTGTTTAGTAGTTTTTTCCCGGATGGAGCAATGTTAACTGATAAAAAGTAAAAAATTACTGATTTCATTTTAGAGTGCTTAAGTTATGCGATAACCAAGGTTACAATTAGTATTACTCCTCCAAAGTAACAGCCAGTATAACTTATCCTCCGATACGACTCAACATTTGCTTACTCATAGCCAAAACAAACTTTATGCTCACATATACGAATTTTTATAAACATACTCAACACCGCAACTATTAAAACCGACTGCGACAGAGCCAAATACTCAGTACCACTGTAAAATCTAACACCGATTGTTACGCCAAGATACGATTAAAAAAAAATCGATTGTTTGGAACGAAATGACAGCTAGTAGAGAGGAATGTAATAAGGAGGCAATTTTCAGATACCTATTAACTCGACTACGCAACATTTCAGAGCTAAGGCCGGTCTGACGATACGTGNTAAGGAGGCAATTTTCAGATACCTATTAACTCGACTACGCAACATTTCAGAGCTAAGGCCGGTCTGACGATACGTGTGTTATCTTATGGGAGGTGTCATATTATACGTTTTAGTGTGGCGTTGGAGCATGGCGACAAAGTCGCTGCGCGTGTATTCAGGTGCAGCCGGTCATACTAGTGACCTGGTCGCCAGCGTCCAGCCGTAACTACACGTGAGAAGGTATAGTGCAGATGTTTGGTATAGAACTGTTCATTTCCGAAGGAAATCACCAGAATGTCAGTCTGGAATATATGTCCCCTCACCTTAATAAGTTTTAAACCCAAAGACCGAATTTCACCAAACTACATCCACATACAGTATTTAGTAATGACATACGAATTTTATAGTTTTGACTTACCCCGCGTACTTATTTTCAAGATGGCGGCAGTATGAAAATCTAGGGAACTATGTTATATTTCGGGAACTATTTAATCGATTTCAACCAAATTTGGTACGTACATTGTACATGATAAAAGTATTGAAACTAGAAACAGATAATGCTATTGGTCCACCATTATGGAAGGTAGTTTAAAATGAAAAAAATAAAGTTTTCCATTATATCTAGGGAACCACTTGAACGATTTAAACGAAATTTGTTACATTAACATTGCAATGTGTAAACATTAAATTTAGTAACCGATAATGCTACTAGTCCTCCATTTTCAATGATAGCGGAAATTTTAAAATTAATATTTTACATTATATCTCGGGAACAATTGAATTAATTTAAACCGAATTTTATACATTCACAGTACATGATGTAAACATTAAATTTAGAAAATGATACTGTTATTCATTAGCCATTTTGGAAAATAGTGCATCATGAAAAACAAAACTTTTATATTATATATTGGTGAATACTAAATCGATTCCTGCCATATTTCGAATATAAGTAATAATACTGTATGTCATGTTCATATATGCAATTTAAACTGACAAGACACTTATTTGCAAAATTGGGGAATTATATATATTTTTAGGTTAATTTATAATACCTACAATACCGTTTAACCAGTTTAGATCAAAATTATTATGCTGAAAGTATATTTTAAAAACATCAAATTTGTCAAAACAGTACATATTTTGTTCATGTTTTGTAAGACAGCGCCACGTGACCAATAAAGTTTTTATGTCACATCTCAGGAAACAATCAACTGATTCCTACTAAATTTGATTGCTGAAGTAATACGTCATTTAAACTAATAAGTTTTAATGCGATCGATTATTATTTTCGAAATGACGGCCACATATACGTTATAAACTACTATACTAAATCTATGAAACCATGAAACCAATTCCAACTTAACTTTGTATGCTGGCAGTGCATATGCAAGCATAAAATAAGTTAATATATGGACTCATTTGTCANTGCATATGCAAGCATAAAATAAGTTAATATATGGACTCATTTGTCAGCCATTTTAGAGGATAACACTACATGAAAGATTTAACTTTTGTGCCCTGTCTCGAGAAACAATTAAATGATACCCACCAAATTCAGGCTAAAAGTTATACTTTTGCAGTCCATCTAAATTTATATGACTTAAGGAGGAACTCATATATTTTTAGAATAACAGCCATGTAAATATTTTAGGTTAGAAAGCCAATTTCCAAAACCATTTCAAATGACTTTAATATAAGTTTGTCATATGTTTTAAACAATTTAATGACTTTGAATTAAATTTAGTATGCTGAGAGTATCCATTAGAAACATCAAATATGCTTTTATAGATAATCTTTTGCCGACTTTTTGTAAGATGGTGCCGCGTGATATAACACAACATTTATGTCATTTCTCAGTAACCAACCAACGGGTTCCCACCAAATTTTGCACACAAGTAGTACTACAGTGGGACGTGTGAACTTATGTAATTTAATTGGACCAGAATTTTAATCACAAAGGTGCAATATAAACTATTTAGATAATTAAATTATATGTATAAATAATTTGANTAACCTGAGGGCCGTCGGCACTGACCAGCGGCCACCCTTCTCAGGAACGCACACGTTTAGGAGGAAAAGGACCTAACGTTTCGTATGTAACAGGCATAGTAGTCACGTAAGTAGGTAGGTAGACTTTGCAACAGGTACTTATTTCTAAAATTTGCAGTAACAAATACAAAGTCATTCTCATTTCAGTCATTCTGAATAACAAACAGTGCCATGCCTTTATTGATACAGCAGCTTCTCATAATTCGTACATGTTAATTTTGTAGGTTTGTGCAAAATTAAACCAGAAAACCAAATTGTTCAGCAAGCAACCAAATCTCATACCAGTAAAGCCCTAGGGGAAGTTAAAAAAAAATTATAGAGCACATTTGGGACATTTAAATGACCAAAACAGCTTTCGTTTCGCATGAATTTCACGAGGATGCAATACTCGGAATACTGTAGTTAATGGAGCAAAACACAGTAGTGAAACCCGCTGCTAGCCGAATCCATTTCAGTGTAAAGGAATGCCAGCCTCTTTACAACTTAAACCTGTGAACCACGAGTTGCATACCAGACGTCTGCTTGATGAGCTAAGCCACGCCGTGACATCTACATACCATAACATCAAACAACGCCTGCTCAACTAGCGCCATGATATTTTCGCTGCTGCCGACCCACAGTGTTGCACTAACGTTGCATAACATTGCATTCCGTTTATTGACAGGAACTGTCAGTCGACGTCGACGTCTCGTTGACAGCGAGGTCATCAGATATGGAAAAAGCTGTTCAGAGAAGAAGGAACAGGAAATAAATCGGCCATGGCCTCTGTTAGCCATCCCAGCATTCGCCTGGAGTGATTTTGGAAAACCATGGAAAACCGAAGTTGGAATGACCGAACCGTGACACGAAACCAGAGCCTCCCGAATGTGAGGCTGCGCAACCTCGCTCTGTGTAACATGTATTAAAAACAATTCCTATATTCCATTCACGGTTACTTCACACTTTTTTGTAACCTTGCTAAAGTTCTTCATTCAGGATATTCTTCCGCCTCATGCAAACAAAGTTTAACCAAGTCTAAAGCTAACACCAAACGGACAGCGCACCGCATTCATACGCACTCAGTGTAAAAATATAATGCATAAGAAATATTTCTTACTAGGCATTACCAACACACCTCTTTTCTCTCCATTTTTAGTAATGTTATTATAAATAGAATATTATAATTTATAGATAAAATAAAAGGAAAAGTTTAATTTAATCAAAATTAAAGTAGTTTTATATAAACACAAGCAAAATACGCTTATATCACATAACATATTTAGGAAACAACCGATTATGTCATACATGGGGTGTTTTTTCATAGGTTTGATTGAAAAAGTGTGCCGAAACCGCGAACAGACTATAGCAGATTAGAATATAACACATCAAAAAATATCTACTATAAACATTCACAATAGATAACGAAAAGTTAGAACTAATTACTCTCTTCATTCTTCTGACATGTTATTATTTTTTATAAAAATTTATCCTAAAAACATTAAGTTACTATCGAAATTGTTATGGATTTTTTTTACCGGAATTATATTATGCATTTAAGAGTAGTCTGAAGACAAATTCCTCATTATATATGTATATAAGCAAAAATATTGATTACCACCAAATAATTATTTTTATATTTTTAATAATCAATTTTCCTTTATCCGAATTTAGGTATAAATGGCTTTCCAAACACAACATATAATATACAAACACATGACTTGATATTTTTTGCTGATGGACGTATTAATGGCACGAATAGTTATTAACTTCATCAAGAGCTACCAGTGCTGCAAACTTAGGAATTTTGGGCGTGATTCGCTTTCCAGTACAAGAAGTTAAAGAATATCGTCTACGTTCCGGCATTGTATAAGGAGGAAGGAAAAGTCATAATTAAGATTAGGTATGTAAAAATAGACTCTCAGACATAGAAAAACATTCAATAATATTCAAATTCAAAAACAGAAAAATAGATTCAATTTAACCTTTTAATATATTTTACAGGCTATATGAAGTTGGACACAAACCGCAAAAAAACTGCAGAAATACAAACCAGCGAACAAAATTGTAATTATTATTTCTTTCAATAAAAAAAAAAATTGTCTTGGCAGAAGTTTCCACTATATTTGGCAAATCCGTCTACATAAACACCACGGTCATCAGTATTGAATGCTTCGTGGCGTTGTTTTCATCCTGAGGGATTTAGTTTTGATTCTCGACAGTGATTGGTAGGCTCGGCTCACCTCCATACCACAGAATACCTAAGAATACTGACGCGAAAAAAACCCCCTTCTATTGTGAACTCCAGCCTAACATGCCAGAATAATGGTGTCATTGGCTAGTAACATGTCGGAACGTCTATCGCCAAACAGAGCCTGGTAACTTACGTGTTACCCAGCAGGTCAGCAAATATGGATATTTCGCAACATGCAACCAGTCCGACAGAAGGCTCGTTTCCAGGGGCGTAGCTAGATATTTAGTTTGAGTTGTGGAGGAAGAGAGGGAGGATATACTATTGTAATGATTAACGTTTGCATAAAATACTGGGTTAAAGCGATATAACTGTTGAACGGTAAGGAAAGTAAATAATGAAATCTTACAAAAATTATTATCCTATATTATGTAATGAAATACTTCATTTTCACAATATATTAGCAAATCTGCTTTATAGTCTGTACACAATTTTTTCTTCATAGGTCTCAACTACTCCTTCAATACTAATGTTTTTTTTTCTGTAGAATACAGTTCGTCAACGTTTATTTATTGATTTTAAAATAACTGAAGAAGTTTTTCAAACTTTTTAAAAATCATTTCAGTTTGGGTGTAATGTATCCCGATGTATTCTTTCCCCACGCTTCTGCCATTTCCAGAGCCCCGCGCAGTCAATCAGTGACTGGATACGCCCACATGAAAGGAAACTCCACGTCATTTAATTTCTGTAGACTTACCTTCTCTGCGTCCGTACTCTGAAAGGCAATGGAAAATTGCCGCAACANTCCACGTCATTTAATTTCTGTAGACTTACCTTCTCTGCGTCCGTACTCTGAAAGGCAATGGAAAATTGCCGCAACATAATCAAATTTACTCGCCTTGAGTGCGCCGCGGATTCACCTGGAATTTCAACCAGCCTACAAAGTGCCAACATCACCATCGTTCCTGAGGTCCTTAGTAATTTATTTTCAAATGAAGTGTACGAAATGAAGAACTGGCGCTAGTGATAACGACGATTGCTTGTTTCGTAATTAGAGGAAAGGACACATAATTTCTGCTTGCACTTCATGCATTTAGCATCGTCTCTATGGCCAAAAATGATAATGGCCAGTATTATCAAACCTATTTCCGTCATATGCTACCCTTGTGTGGTGAAACTAAATGCTGGCAGGATAACAACAATGAACGACTTAGGGTAGATGATAATTTCAACTGCGCGCAGAACAATTCCTGTAGCAATAGCTAGGTAGTTACTGAATATAGGGAAGGAAGATAGAATGGTGCATTATCGAGTCAGGATTCGAAATACTAAATATTACGTTGGAAATAGTTCATATTTGAAATTCCCCAAAATGAAAGATTTTTATCCGATTTTCTCTGTGAAACATAAAAATCTATACCCCAGTATTGATTTGACAAGAAATANAAAATGAAAGATTTTTATCCGATTTTCTCTGTGAAACATAAAAATCTATACCCCAGTATTGATTTGACAAGAAATCAACAATGAAAGAAAGAAAAAAAAAATTTTTTTTGTAGTCGCCCAGATATTTGACAGTTCTAAAATTAACTCCTTTGCTGATTATAGGATGAATGTTTGTAGCACAAAGTATTTTTTTTTCGAATCTTAGATCTTATACTGCAGTTTTCTTACTTACAGCTTACGTTATTACGAATTCCGTTGTCCATATGTCTAGAATTGGTTATGATATTAGATTAACAGGACATGTGTAAATATATGCACGTATTGTAAGATAAAGTTTCTAGATAAGTTATAAAGCAGCTAGGTGCACGTTTGGTAGGGGAGACCGAGGAGAGTTGTGACAGAGGTGAGTCGTGACAAAGACGATTACTCAGAACTTATGGTAGTTAGCGAGCTGGCAACGTGTCTCACGTCTCATTCGTTGTCGACCCCCCGCTTGACGCAGTGCGCGCCGGTGACCTGTGCGGAACGGTATTCTGTTTACGACGTCAGCTCGGAAGAAAATGCCAAAAGTAAGTTTGTAACAAATAATTTCACATCGTATTAATTAACACGTATTAGNTTGACGCAGTGCGCGCCGGTGACCTGTGCGGAACGGTATTCTGTTTACGACGTCAGCTCGGAAGAAAATGCCAAAAGTAAGTTTGTAACCAATAATTTCACATCGTATTAATTAACACGTATTAGGATAATTGCAATGCAATATAACACCTTTAAAGCATTGACTATTTAACTGTTAAAATGTGGCATTGCTTATCTACATTCGATTCGTGTTTAGAGGTTATAAGCATGAGTTGGCTAAAGTGCGGGGGTTCGCGCACCTAGGCGAGTTGTGACAAGCGGCCACAACTCTCCTAGGTATACTCACAACTAGCTTGTTTTGGTTGTAAACGTATTGTTTGGTGTGGCTTTGCATACAAAGGGCTTATTTTATTGTTTTAGGATGCCTAACCAATACGTGCGGAAGACGAACAGGGGCTTGGCCAGTATAGACATTTACGAACTAACCTATGAAGAGGTGACTTTACGAGGGCAGAGTCTTCGAACTGCTGCTAGTTCGTATAATCTAAACTACATGTCACTGTCTCGATTTATAAAAAAGAAAACATCTGTAGAACAAAATCCAGCACTGAAACCTATATCTGTCGGGTACCAAAGACAGACAATTTTTACCGACGAGGAAGAAAATACCTTATGCGAATATTTGTTGACTTGCGCTGCTTCCAATTATGGAATGACAACAAAAGAAATAAGAAGCTTGGCCTTCAGGTTAGCAAAGGAGCATAACAAAAAAGATTTCAAAGTCGTAGTATGAAAATGAAATGGCAGGTGAAGTATGGCTTAAATTATTTATGAAACGTCATCCAATCTTGTCCTTAAGGTTACCTTAGGCAACAAGCATAGCTCACGCTACGAGCTTTAATAAAACCAACGTGGGTACATTTTGTGACAATTGTACAGCCATATTAAGCAAGTATTCACTTGATGCTAAATATATATGGAACACGGACGAGACCGGTTCACAAACCTGACAGAATGGAACCTTTTACTAGCAGCAGACCAAATGAGGAGTGGGTTCAGTGTATCGATTGCAAGAACTGGTCACATGATGCATGTACTGGAGGAGAGCAGCAATATATTTGCCATAATTGCTTGTCGGACTAGACTTTGGGCGAATTTAATTCATATAACGGTCTGTGTTTTTGTCTTGATCTGATAATATGGGCCATTAATTGTTGTATTAAGTTAAATGGTTATAATGATTTTATAAGACTGTTATTGTAGTTTGCAGTATGTACCAAAGATCGAATAAAAAGGTACAAATTGTGTTCACATGTAGGTTTACTTATATTACTAATTTTAATCACCAATGATAGCATTACAATTAAAGTTTCTTCCATAAAATCCTCAAATGTACGTCTGTCACAACTCACCTTAGCCTCTGTCACAACTTTTCTCGGTAGTAGGAGAGTTGTGACACTAGACAGTGTTTGGGGTTTTAATTTGTTTCTCATGAATTACAAGTATTTGTTTTATTTTTAGACTTGATTCCCATATTTTAAAGGGAAAAGTACCTTGAGTTAATAGAACTCAGATATTGAACTATAACTGATTATGATATGCTAGGAAACGTACAAAATGTCACAAAACTCCTCGGCCTCCCCTACATCATACGCAGTAATCATGAAAGTTTTAATATATAGTGAGTGAGTGAAGAGATTTGGGCGGCTGCTAACAGTGAGGTCTTGAGAGCCGATGATGGTGATTGAGGTGAATATGGAGCAGCACCGGAATGAAAGGGCGGGGGAAACGGAAGATCCCGAGAAATCTCACTGACCAGTGGCATCGTCCAGCTCGATTCCCACATGCGAAAATCTGGGAGTGATCTGACCGGGGATTGAACCGGGTTCACCTTGGTGGGAGGCGCCCATGCTAACAACTTAATCACCGCGGCCCCGTTTTATTGTAAACATGAAACATAGAAGGTGCTAGAAAAACACCAAAGAATAAAGTAAAGAAAATAGATTATTGTTTTATAATATTGTTCAAAACAACAATACATGACGTATAATATTAAAATAAAAGTGCAATACACCTAAATTTTACTGCAATTATTTTATCTGAAATATTTATCATGTATGCCATGAATATGCCTACGTTTTTAAAACACAATACGAGGCTGCCTGTCGTTGGTTGAAAATTTCTGTTTTAGAGCATTTGATACACTTTTAGTGGTTGATGAATTATTTAGTTGCATATCGTCCAACGCCATCCAGAACAGATGTTGCCAAAAGTATCAGATGTTCGAGGAATATAAATTGTGGAGGCTGAAAATAAGTGCCATTAGATTGACTGAAATGTAAGCGTCGTTCGGACTCAAAAAATTATAATTATTCCACAAAAGACATCAAAAACAAAACAAAACTGAAAACGCCTGCTTTAATTATGAGTCTTTTCTATCCATTCGTAAGTTTCTTACAAATGTTAAGAACTAAAGGAACGCACGAGGATGGCACGTTTAAGCGTCTGATAGGAAAGCAGCTTTTCAAATGGGAGACATCTTTAATTAACTCTAGCGTTTTTTTTTACTGGCGTTTCATCTTTTCATCGGTGGTTCCCTTCCTTCTATGTTGCAGGATCCTGGGGAATTACTGAGCTCACCATTGTTAACCTATCGGATCGAGCGCAGTTCTCTTTTATAACGTGATGTAGGAACGACAGGGCAAAATTGCCAGAGGTTTGGGTTACGGCTTCGCCCTACTACAAATGCCAGTTCGCCAATATCCGAGGATTTAATCCAAGTCGTTCCGGGCTGTTGGGGGACCTGTATAGATAAGCCAAGGCCTTGCCTCATGCAGAAAAATCGATAGCAGGGAAATGAACGTAACAGACGCCGACAGGAGGAGTTTTGTTTCGTTTTTTACAAAAAGGGGAAAAATATTCTGAAGGCAGTAATTGGAAAATAAATGTGCTCAGGAATTTTTTTTTAAGTTACAATAGACCAATTCTTTACGCATGGATGTTGAAAAAAATTTAACTGGCAATATATTGGTCTTTACGATACATTAAAGAAAACTCAAGCCAGACATTTACAGAATAAACATGAAATGAAACTGATAATTACTGGAATAAAGTAATCCTTTATTAATAACATGTTTCTTATTTCGATATCTAATACAGGAAGTTAAAAGGCAAATACTTAGCTATACCAAAAATGGAATAATTTTGTAACAAACATATACCCTGAAATATGCAACCAAAATCTCCAGTTATGGATACATGCATATGATATTATATTTTTACTTTAAGTGCATCCAATGATATATGGTGTATGACGCGCAAAGCTTATTGGCTTTCAAAATTGGTACCTGCCCCATTTTGTTTCTTATTTATTCAGTCTAAAACAAATTGTGACTTTGAGTCTGAAAACCAGATTCGTTGAACATGTGTACGCAATTGTGATACCTTGCATAAGAGAGCAATATTATAACATTGAAATGGTTGGCAACAGCACAGAGAACGGAAAAAATATGATGACATCTTTCCAAATCCTCGCTTTAAATTTAACTGCAATTTAGCGGTATTTCAACTCTCATGTAATCATATATTTTGTTCAGAGCATCTCAGCATAACGACTGAAATGAATAGTCAATAGTCATTGCTGTTTGTTGGCATAAACTTTATGATTACAATATAAAACTCTAATTTTTAATTTATAATTTTACTAACTTAGTATTCATTTCATAAAGAAATTTAAACATATAAGAGGAAAAAAACTTGAAATATATCGACTGATCACAGTATTTCGCCAAGGAAACGATGCAGAGCATGCAAACGATTGAGATTATGGCATAAGTAAAAATGAAGAGGAAAATTTTTTAATTGTAGATATGTCAAAATTGGAGGATAACAAAAGAGTTTACTAGCAAAGTTATAACAAAGTATTCAGTCATAGACAGGCATACTAAAACTGTCAAAGTGAAGAGGAAATCAACATATTATATGAGTTTGCTGCTGTCGCTACTAGGCCACCTGTGTTATGTAGAGTGATAACTAGTAGGGTACATAGTTACTACACTTTGGTGCAAACTAAGGGCACCTGTGGATGTTGCATAAGGCCTAAACAAATACTCGTATTCTCCGTTAGTTAACACACCAGTATTTTATTTCTCTGGAGGTAACATAGGTAATTTACACACATTGGCGCGACTGAGCCCCCCTACAAGTCGTTGGCCTGAAGGGCTGGTAGACGGAATGCTATGCGTCAGGGAAGGTTGTTTGAATCGAGATGTTTCTACTTATTTGTGACTGCGGCTTTTGTCTGCCATGACTCGTCTCGCGCTCCCGACTTCTCAGCCTTGGAAACTGCCACTACATTTTCGGAAATAAACTCATATGTTCTCGGCACTCCTACTCAGTTTGTCTTGGAAATTTGCACATGAAGTTTCGGCTGTTCCTGGGTTCTCTCCCCGGTGACATCATAATTGACTTACTGAATGACTGACTGCTTGCCTCGTCGCCATCCGGCACAC
>NQII01001368.1:575-20055 GCA_002778355.1 Clitarchus hookeri
GGCTAAGAGCGCCCCTTTAACAAATAAAATACTCAGCCTTAATCGGTTGTGTTCACGTTGTATGCCAGAAGAAGGCAGTGGAGAAGGAACCGCGAATCATCACCAAGTCTCCACTCCGGCAGCCACACCAGTAAGTACCTTTCGATAAGGCAACCACCACGTTAGCAATGTCACTCTACGAGTGGCAGGGAAGGCTAAGAGTAGTCACTTCACTATCACTCGCTCTCTTTACAAGAGAGAACTTGCGAAGAAGAAACCTACAGAATCACCCTTAGCTTAGGAACACTGTAAGGAAAGGGCAGGTCTCGGATAACTCCACTTTCCAAAGAAAAATACTAAAGGAAAAATCTCTTGTTGAGAAGAAGCGTGACACTTCTGGCGCAAAGAGTAACCCAACTGTCCAAAGAACAATGAAAAAGGGGAACTACCTTGTAGGCAATGGATATGACACTGCTGGCGCAATAGAAACCTCACCATCCAAAGGGCAATGCCAAAAGGAAAATCACTTGTAGACGATAAACGTGACACAGCTGGTGCAATGGAAACCCCACTATTAAAGGAACAATGCCAAAGGAAAAAGAATCCTGTAGACAATAAACGTGACATTGTTGCATCTATGATAACGAATAGGACTCAGCTTTCGGCAAAACCATAGAGTATGAAGAATCATCAGACAACGATAGTGAATCCGACGATTCTGTAAAACGAAGATAGGTGGCGAAGCGGTAAACAACTGAACTCACGTGTGGGAGAACCAGGATTTGAACCCCGGTCCTGACATTCTGATGTCGGTTTTCCACGGTCTTCCTAAATCACTCCAGGCGAATGCTGGTAATAGTTCCCTACTACAGGCCATCGTCTTTTCTGTGAGCCACTACCTCAGTCTCTAAGGACCTAGCTGCCAACGAGACGTTAAACCCAACCTTCCTACAATTCTTTATACGTTATCAGTACTGATGTTGAAGACAGTGCATATGATAATGCATACTGTTCTTTACTACAAAGGTATATTTGGGGGACTGGATAAATATGTAAGTTTCCTATGGTGAGGTTCATTAACTTTGTGCTGTGATTAAGCGAGAATGATCGGAATATTCTAAATTAATTCATGAAAATATGAAAGACAACTTGAAAAATTGATGACACTCTGTTGTATTTCTCAATTTCTTGATTAAATTTCTTGTTAATCGCATTTGTGACTATTGTGTGTTTACATAATCTTAAACTGGAAATCGTTATATGATATAGTTAGAAGACGCCCTACAATTATGTATGTATTAAATCACGTGTCATTAAATTGGGACACCCTACAAACGAAAACTTCAAGTTTCATTTGCGAAAGAATTCACCATGAGTATTTAAAACGCACTATGTGGGCCCGGATAGCTCAGTCGGTAGAGCATTAGGCTTTTAACCTAAGGGTCCAGGGTTCAAGTCCCTGTTCGGGCGGTTGTATTTTGATGCTTTCTTCAGGTCATCATTACAGATGTGTGTACAACAAATAATGCTTGTAGATTGTCGGACAATGTTATTTGGTTTCAATAGTTTATATTCGTTCCTTTCTGCGAAACTCATTTTAAATCATATTACGTGTTATGCAAAGATTGAAAAAATGCTAGCTATAGCATTTTCATTTAAGGATAGACTATCCTTTGCATTAAAGTGTGATTGCAATAGGTTTTAAAGAGAAAGTTACAAACAGTCATTCGTATAGTGGTGTCGACACACCGTTTCTCCTAGATTGAGCAGTGGAGACATGATGACTAGTTATATACATTCTTTTTACCCACATATGTATTACTAAGAATTTAATTACAGTTAATTAAAAAAAGAGTCACATAACGTGTGGTTGCGTGATATTAATGCTGGCCGATAAGTAACAGTCTTTAGGTCAATTGGGATTAAAGATACATATATTACAAACGAACTGGGTTCCTATTTGCCACATCAGAATATTATAATATTTTTTCATGTGGAAGAGGACCGGGGGAGGAAATCAATATGGTACTTGTATTTAATCTCCTTAAAAATTAACATTTGTCTTTTTTTTAACAATGAAATGTATATTTTCGACAACTGAAACGAGCATGTATAATCAGTATTCCTTTCACATAACTGCACAACTAACAAGATGAATTTCATAAGAGTAGTTTAAGAAAAAAATTCCGCAAAATGTGTATGTTTTTCGATGTCTGCAGGCATTTGGAAGCCAAAATAGGAAAACTGAGAGAACGAAATACTATGTAACGGTTTTTGCCAACTTCTTAAGATAATTTTTTTACTTGGGTAACACATTTTGGCCGAGCTGTTTTTTGTAATTATGTTCAATTAATTGCAGCGGAAATTCCATAAAGAAAACTGAAGATCAAAAACAACATTTTTTATTATATCCCTTAATATTGACAGTTTTTTTGCTACTATAAAAGTCACTGTTTTGGTGAAAGCCTGTGGCAACACATATCCTATTGCCTCTTCACTGAACTCAGGAGAATACGGCTTACAGCAAAGGAATTCTCTCACATGTTAGATTATATTCCACAGTCTCATAAACATATGTTGCTAGTAATATCAAGTACAAGTTTTTATTGGTTCTGATATATGACGAAGCATTATACTGATACAACTGTGTATTCTCGGTCTATACAAATTTTTTTTAATAAACATTTGTTAAATCAACTCATGTAATGCGTGTATCGTTATTTCTTAATTATGCCACGTTTCCCAAGCGTTTTATTTTTGCGTTCATAATATTAACTGATTTATGGTTAAATTTAAATTGTATTCATGTTGTATCTATATATCAAAATATTTCATTTACAAAGAATATGAATAAAAACGGTAATAAAATAGGGATGTTGGTATTGCCTAGTAAGAAATATGTTCCTAGACCGCCCTACGACTCTTCGTGACAAAAGTAGACATAACAGCGAGGCGTGAATTTATCAGACAAAACTAAATTACAGAAAGGACAGAATATATAAAGGAATCTGCTGAAAATAACCTGATACTCTTAACTTGGGATAACGGACCGTGATTAAACGTATTTTACATACCCTTGCAAGCAGTACTAACTGAGCTCAGTGCAGTATCGTAGTATCAATGCCTGAAAGTAACCGCGACAGTGTCTGGATATTTATTTGTGTATTATTTCAAGGTGAGGCTACAACCAGTGTGTCATTCTCACCTGGTCAAGGTTGTCCTCTCGGGTTTCTGCGGTATAGAATGGGTGTGAACACTGGGGTGGATATAACAGGAATTTAATTTAAAAAACAGAGTGATTAGCCACTTGGTGTCGAAGAGAGATGATGAAATACAAAGTTCAAAAAGTATCCCAATCGTTTGCTGATATTAAATACTCGTAATTAAAAGCGTGTTTTTTCCAGATGAATCTACACTATTATTAACGAAGCTGGAATAATTTTAAACAGAAAAAAACACCGACTTACACCTAAATGTTTTTCTATGTGTATTACATTTCCAAGCCTTTCTTGGTGCACGCGTAACCTGCATTTAACTCAATACGTAAATTTGATCTTTTCTTTTTTTTGATACGCTGAACGCATTACCACTCTCCTCCACACCCTTTTCAGTTAACAATCCTCAGTTAGCTTATATGAATATATATTTGTTTTCAAGCGATTAGTATGGCTGACTCGCATTCAAGTCTAGAGTTTTGGATCTTGAGTGTCTACGTTGCGGGTATTTTCCCCACTTGGTTTTCTTTCCCCCTTCTTCGCCTTGCACATTCTGGTGTAAGTTAGAGCAGTCCCATAGAGTGTACCAGTCATAGAGTAAAGATGAGGTACACTGATTTATGTCCTCTCCGCATGTCCGCAAATATCGTGGCGTGAATTTCCCGCAGAGTTATCAATATCGCGTGTTCAGACAGAAACCTAAACTTTTTATGTTTTTTATTCAACAGAAAGCTTTTATGGAAGTAAATTACTTAGTATAAATTTAAAATATCTAAATTCCATTAAAACGTGATAACATGAATTGTTCTGACATCGTAAAACGCGTATTTTTTTTCAGCAGTGAGCTAATATTATTGCAAAGTACGCAATTTTAACAATTCAAAAGTTTAATTAACAGTTTAGTTATGGTTACTGCGCAAATGTTATGCGCACGCACACCCCATGTTTAGGCGGTTATTTATAGTCAAATTTCAAGAATGAGCTAATGAAAGTCTTAGCAGTGACCATTTTCTTTCTTAAGGCAGTGTTATTTCCTCACCGCGTTTCGTAGTTTACATGTAAGAAGAATTTCGTGAAGAAGTTGTACTCAAGAGATAGCTTACTTTTTACCACTTCCGACTTGGTAAAGAACGAGCTCAAGGCATGGTACAAAACTCAAATTCAAACGAAACACGGCCGGTAGACGCAAACAATAAATAAAGAGATAATTTTGTCATCACAACTTTATGTCTGCATGGTGTAATGCGCCAATAGAAAATAAAAGTATCCGAAATTATATGAAAATATTTCAAACACATGAAACCGTGATTGAGAACACAGTGATGCTAATTCTTCGAAAAAAGGCAATTTCTCTTTTTTTTTTTTTTTTTTTTTTTCCTGTTTAGGAAATTTTTGTGTTGTCAAGAAAACTTTAGGAATAGAGTGATATATTTTATTTTTACATCAGCACGCAATAGGTAACTCAGTCCCTAATCGGGGGGCTTTATTTTAAACTATAATAATTAAAACTAAATAAATAATCAAATAATAAAAAAAGCTTGACCAGACGCATTTACGGCACTCATATCTCGGTTGTCCGCAAAATTTAATAAAAAGCGAAGATTTATAGAGGCTGATTATAAAAGTATACCCCATCATTGAAGGTATATAATATCAAAACCAAACAATCTACATCCTTGGTTGACCAATTAAAGGAACCGTGGAACACTGAAGTTTAATTTCCATCCTCATACATGTTATAAATTCGGAAGTGTGTTTGTTTGATTGTTTTGTCCTTCTTTCACGTCGCAACGCAGCAATGGATCGGCGTGATTTTTTGCACAGGCATGGTTGGAGGGCCGGGAAGTGTCATACGCCATCTTTATCCAGAAAAAAATATCCCTTTCCCTCGGAAAAATTGTTATTGGAAAATGAAAAAGTACACAAACTGAATAACAATGCAATGTCGCAACCGAGGAACAGATCGACCTAATTTCTTGCGCGCTCGTGTTCAGTGGTTTCATATGGAGGCTCCTGACCCCATATAGGCACGTTGTGCCGGTTCACCTTACCATTTGTATGGAACGTCGCTTCATCGCTAAAATCCAGCTTAGACATGAAGGCATCGTCTACTTCGTTCTGGGCAAGAACGAACGCGCAGAAATCACGTCCCAGTTCTTTATCACTTTCGTTAAGAGCCTCTACTAGCTGTAACCTGTATGGTTTGTACGATAATCGCTTTCGCAACACTGATCATACCATCGATTGAGAGATTTGCATTTCCCGGCTAGCTTGTTGATTTAATTTTCTCTGGCAGCGAACGAACGCTTGGTGAATTCGTTGCACATTCTCTAAGGACACACACGGCGGCCCGGAACTTTTGCCTTTGCAAAGACACCCTGTGTCACGGAAATGACTAAACCAACTTACGATACTCCAACTATCGGGAGGAGGACGTCCGTATTTGCGACGTAATTCACGCTGAGCAGTCGTAACAACTTCACATTTAGCGAACTGAATAACACAGAACGCCTTCTGTAGTTCAGTGGCCTACGTTATGTTGTCTGACACACAACACACGCTCATAGTGCGACGCCAGACGATCCAAGTGTCATCTCTCGGCACATAAAGGAAACTTAAGACTGTACTCTTCACATTGGCGTCTCGAAGGCGTGCTCGCTTCTCTCTCAGCAACTGAAACCGACAATTACGAACGCCGTGCAAACCGTAACACCGGGGATGTTGACAAGAGCGTAGAACGAGTTTGATCATGTCGTAAATGTCGTTCGGGTCGCTCATAGTGGTCACATAGAACATTTATGAATATATAGTAAGCAAACTTCGTGGTTTCGCGGTTCATTTGATTTGTCAGTCAAGGTTGCAGGTTGTTTGGTTTTTATATTATAGTCCTTCAGATTTTGGGAATTCTTTTATACTCATCCTATATAACCTTTGTATCTATAATTGTTTGTTCTTAATATATTTCTATCTACAATAATTTTATGGAATTTTTTATTTTACACACATAATTATTTGCTTTATAAAATTTATTTTTAATTTTACGTATATAATAAATTGCACATATATTAGAACAATATAAGTAATATATTTTAGTAAATGAATTCAATTACACACTGCGCTATCTCGCTTGTACGAAATTACTAGTAGCCCTTATGTGTTATTATACGAATTACGAAAAGAAAAATTAATGGTATNCTATCTCGCTTGTACGAAATTACTAGTAGCCCTTATGTGTTATTATACGAATTACGAAAAGAAAAATTAATGGTATCTGTAGATTTCCAGTTCTGTAAATAGATTCTCAGATCAGGACTATGTGCATCTAGAACCACATATGCATCCATGATGCAGTTGATTGGAAGGTAGCTTAAGTTTACTAGTTTTACTTAATTCGAATCCCTGGTAAGTCACTCGTGTATTTTAATCGTTTTTTTATTGTTTAACATGTTTCTGGTTTCATCTCTAATGACATTGCTGTCAATGAGACGACAATGCCCATCTACCATCTAAACTTTCAGGAACTTCACTGAAATTTATTTGCACCCATGTAGAGGAAAGTAGGCTAATAAGTTATCAGTAACTTCTTGTTCTGACTCTATTACCAATCGGAATTCTCAATTTTTGAATTCATATATTTATTTTCTCGTCCATAGGTTGCTTTTCTATTTTAAGTATTTTTTGTTTTTAGTCTTGTTTTTCCATGACGGACATCTGCATCGCAATGGCGAATATCCAAAATCCTCCATCCTAACTAGAATTTGTAACTTCTGCAGGTAGGCAATACTTATTACACTCGAAGTAATAGGTGTGACATGCGAAACGGAAGCAGACACATGTCGTACGCACTGACAAAGAACTTCTGACAAACAGGAAATTACTTCTCAGTGCATCACAATTGCTTGTACTTTCCGTCTGCTGGTACCTGATTTTGACAAAAAGATATAGTTTTATTTCAAGGAAAAAGTATGAGCTTCTCATATCATGAGCTACTCTGTTAGAAGACTTGTTTATGTGTTGTAATTACATAGACAATCTCACACAGTTAGTTCTTGAAGTGGTCTATCGTAAGTCTCATGCATGACTACTTCTAAGAATCACACTTTTTTTTCGTGTTTATCCTCTCACTGGTGTTAGAAATCGATGACGTCGATGTATATTTTTTCAAGGTAAGAAAAGACCCCAGGAAATATGTTTTCGTACTTTGAACAAACTAACTGTGGGTCTGAATCTGTCTCGCTCTAACTATCATTCTCTTTCTCTCACNTATGTTTTCGTACTTTGAACAAACTAACTGTGGGTCTGAATCTGTCTCGCTCTAACTATCATTCTCTTTCTCTCACAGTCTCTCTCTCTCTATCACGCCCTCTATCTCTCTCTCTCTCTCTATCACTCTCTTTCTCGCTTTCTGGATGTCTTGTTTTTGTATTGTCTCAAAGATATAAAATTGTTCCCTTTTAATGCATGGGAAAATTGGATTCAATTTTATTTGCATACGTCGTAGAATAAGTCGACCAAAGAACAATACTAAAAGGATAATCACTCGTAGACGATAAAAGTAACACTGCTAGTGCCATGGAAACCCCGCCATTCAAGGAACAATGCCAAAGGAAAAAGAATCCTGTAGACAATAAAAGTAACATTGCTGCATCTATGAAAACGAATAGGACTCAGCTTTCGGCAATACCATAAAGTATGAAGAATCATCAGACAACGATAGTGAATTCGACGAGTCTGTAGAATCAATATAGGTACCGAAGAGGTAAACAACTGGACTCGTGTGTGGGAGAACCAGGATTCGAACCCCAGTCCTGACATTCTGATGTCGGTTTTCCACGGTCTTCCGAAATCACTCCAGCAGGCGAATGTTGGCAATAGTTCCTAACAGCAGGCCGTCGTTTTTTCTGTGTGCTACTTGCTCAGTCTCTGATGGCTTATCTGTCAACGAGACGTCAAACCTAACCTTGCTATAATTCTGCATACAATATTAGTACTGATGTTGATGACAGTGCATATGATAATGCGTACTTTTCTGTTCTTTACTACACAGGTATATCTGGGCGACTGGATAAATATGTAAGTTTCCTACGGTGGGGTACATTAACTTCGTGCTGTGATTAAGCGAGGAAGATGGGATAATTCAAAATTAATTCATAAAAATATGGAAATAAAATTTGAAAAATTGATGATGCTGTATTGTATTTCTCAATTTCATGATTAAGTTTCTTGTTTATTGGATTTGTGACTATTATGTGTTTATATAAATTTATACTGGAAATCGTTATATGAGATCGTCAGGAGAAGACGCGCTACAATTATGTTTGTATGAAATCACATGTCATTCAATTCTGACACACTACAAGCGAAAACTTCAAGTTTTATTTGCCAATTAATTCTCCATGAGTATTTAAGTTGCACAATGTGGGCCCGGATAGCTCAGTCGGTAGAGCATTAGGCTTTTAACCTAAGGGTCCAGGGTTCAAGTCCCTGTTCGGGCGGTTGTATTTTAATGCTTTCCTTACGTCATCTTTACAGGTGTGTGTACAACAAATAATACCAGTAGATGGTCAGATATGGTTCTTTGGTTTCAATAGTTTATATTCGTTCCTTTCTGTATAACTGATTTTAAATCGTATTACGTGTTATGCACTGTTTGCCAAAATTCTGGCATCAGCATTTTTTTAAGGGTAAAGGATACTTTTTATTAAGTTTGATTACAATAGGTTTTATAGAGAAAATTACAAGCAGTCATACTTACAGTGGCGTCGATGCACCGCTTCTCCTAGATGGAGCAGGGGAGACATGATGAATTGTTATATCCATTATGTTTACCCACATAAGTATTATTAAGAATTTAGTTACAGTTAATTTAAAAGAGTTGCGTTCTATGTGATTCTGCGATATTTCTTCTGGCCGATTAGTAACAGTCTTTAGGTCAATTAGGATTAAAGATACANCTATGTGATTCTGCGATATTTCTTCTGGCCGATTAGTAACAGTCTTTAGGTCAATTAGGATTAAAGATACAAATCTTACAGAATATTATAGTTTTTTGTATGTGGAAGAGGAGTGGGGGAGGAAATCAATATAGCACTTGTATTTAATCTGCTTAAAAATTGACATTGTCTTTTTTTTAGCAATCAAATGTATATATTCTACAACTGGAAGGGGCGTGTGTAATCCGTATTCCTTCCACCTAACTGCAACACTGACGTGTTGCATTTCATAAGAGCGTTTTAACATAAAATACGGCGAAATGTGTATGTGTATCGACGTCTGCAGGTATTTGGAAGCCAAAATAGGAAAACTGAGACGGTGAAATACTATGTATCAGTTATTGCCAACTTCTTTAGAAATTTTTTTTCATGTGTAACGATTTTTTGTCAAGCTGTTTCTTATATCGTAAATATGTTCTTTTAACTGCAGCAGAATATTCAACAAAGGCAACTGAAGAGCAAAAACAACATTTTTTTAAATGATATCTTTTAACATTGCTTGTTTTTTGCTACTATAAAAGTCATTGTTTTGGTGAAAACCTGTGGCAACACATATCCTATTGCCTCTACACTGAACTCAGGATAATACGGCTTACAGCAAGGGAATTGTCTCACATGTTAGACTGTATTCAACAGTCTCATAAGCATATGTTGCCAGTGACATCAAGAACAAGTTTTTATTGGTTCCGATATATGACGAAGCATTATGCTGATACTATTGTGTATTCTCGGTTTATTCAAATTTTTTTTTAACTAACCTTTGATAAATCAACTTGTGTAATACGTGTTTTGTTATTTCCTAATGAGGCCACGTTTCACAAGCGTTTTATTTTTGCGTTCATAGAGTTAACTTATTTATGGTTAAATATATATTTTATTCATGTTCTATTCATATATTAAAATATTTCATTCACAAAGAAGATAGTGTTCAAGATATGTTTATTAACACCACCGTTAGTCTCACTGTGCCGCCCCTCATCCCCAGGTCTTGACCGTATTCGAACAGTTTCTAATTTTTATAAATAACTGCTAGTTACAACTTTGTATTTCAAAAAACTATGACGTATTTTACTTAACTATTTAGTATTTTGCATTCATTAATACAAAATGATGGTAAATAAAATACGATACATGCAAATCACCTATATATTGGCTTAAACTTCCACAAACGGACTTCAGTGAGTACGTTAATTGTAAATAAGAAATCGGTGTTACAATTATAATATTCTGAGCACTTTATAATGGATAATTATACAATATTATTGTAGACTTTTTCAGCATAGGTCTTCCTTAATTCTGTATTTCATAAGCGCATCTGTTAACTCTTAGGTTTTCTGTCTCGAGCGTTGAACAGTGACTTCCAAGTGGACACGAGACGTAACTGAACTACGACCAATACTAATTCAGCCTTTTTAAAAAGTTCTCAGTCGTAAACCAGAAGCGTTATATGGTAAGGCTGAGCGATACGGCGATGTATCGCACATAATGAAATAGTTTCTGTTCAAAAATGTAAAGCAATGTTTCGGTGCTTGCGATATCGCGATACTTCAAAGTTTACAGGAGTGACAAATATAAGTATTTGCTATTCTAGTGTTTTATTTCTCGGTATAAAATTTTATGCCTACAGAGTTATTCCGATCTCCAGATGAAATGATTCTCCATGCAAAATGAGAATGAAAACATAATGTGCTCCATGCGTACAATTATTATTAAGAAAGGTATAAGTGCCCTTTAAAAACTGGGATTTTTCAAAGGAGGCTGTTTAAAAATAATTAAAAATTACTTATGATTAAGAGAACCAATCGATGAACATATTATTGATTATCTGAATTCAAGTCTGACTTTTATAAAAAATTATTTGGTGTAATGTAGTATTCCCTCTCACTAGCAAAAAATGCTCACTCACGGGTTGCATAGATAAGAAGAAACATCAGCGTTATTACAGAATTTTAAACCGTTTTTCTAGGACTATTTGCCTCTGAGTGTGCATCACAACTATACACGGACTATACGCGTCGCACGCCTAAATGTCATCCCTGTGGGGGGTGGGGGCGTAATTGTATGTTCGTTAGCCGGGGTAATTTCGGACAACGTGCCACCCTCCCACCCTACGTGTATACCGACACCTGAAACCAGAGTTTGTGTAACTTGGGTTCCGGAAAGCAGAGTTTGTATGCGGTGTAAACGCCGCGAAAGTGAGGTTTCGCCGTATCTCGAAACCGAGGTTTGTAATTCAAGTTTCACGTCGAATCTTAGGTTTAGTGTGCGGTATAAACAACGAAACTTCGGTTTCGTTTGTAAATATGGTTCTAAATCTACAACTGGAATATGTTATCGTGTAAAACAAGATGTTTAATTAGTTAAAAATAATGTGTCGAAATGAAGAGTGATTATATAATTTTGGTGTAAGTGGAAAAATAACGAATACACAATAAACATGTTGCATTGTAAAAAAGGGACTAAATACCATATTTAACTTATGTTTTATAACGCAAAATATAAAACATTAAGTAACTCTTTTGTTATGTTTATGATTTCCTGTCAAATGTTTTTCCTTTTCGTATCAGCATAACATAAACAAATTAATTTTATTTATTTTTTCATTATTTTGATACTAGTGATTTCCGGCCCGAAATAACACACGTAGTTTCCAAAACTAAGTTTCGTGTGACGGTATAAACACTTCACTAAAACCTTAGTTTGAAAAGTTGGGTTTCCGAAACCGAGGTTTCGGCTGACAGTATAAACATACTGTATTATATTTTTCATAATTTAAACGTGATCTCAGTCCATGTTTCCGAAATTTTAGACGGTTAATAATAACACTGCGCATACTATTTTCTTAATTACCGTAATAATTTTATAACTTACGAAAGTTTTACAGACTTCACATCTCAATTGCCGAATACACTGGTCAGGAATTTGTTGTTTAATCTCAAGTAGTTTATAATATTTTGAAATAAAATCATTTGAATTATCGACTTTCAGGAGGCTCATGCCGTTCATAATATGTTCTATGGTTTCCTACGTAATTTTCATAAAGAAGCACTTCACGGCGTTTTGATGTGGAGTTCAAAATAGCCATCTAAATAAATACATGCCAACTCTTAAGAACAAGATTTACTATGTGACACTTGCGATTTGTGAAATATCAGCGACATCAATGTGAGCTGAATTGGCGGTGTTGAAGGCGAGCGATATTCGCAACGTCGGCACGTGCGATATGTCGACGTAGATCTGGTGTTAAGGGTCTTGAGTCCTGAGTCAAGGGTCCTGAGTCTTGAGTAGCGGGCCTTGGGTCTTGGGGTTTGGGTCTTGAGTATTGGGTCTTGGATCTTGGGTCTTGAGTCTTAAGTCAAGTGTCAAGTGTTTTTAAGAATTCGTTGGGAATTTTTTGGACATGTTTTGAGATTTTTCGAATTTTTGGGGGATTTTTGTGTTTAAAGTCATTCAAGTTTACGGGTGTTGGGTCAAGGTCATCGACATTAACACGACTGACGAGATGGACACCGGCTGATCTGGCGAGGGTCGTTCGTGTCGGGAGCTTAGTCGATCCACTTGCATCGAAGCCCGTATCTCCTACATGTACATCTTTAAATAATTTTTTAATTATTTTTTATTTTAAAGAAATAAAAAATGTTTATATTTTTTTATAATTTTTATTTTATTATTTTTCTACAATTTTTTTTTAAATTTTTTGGTTTTAAGGTCATTCAACGTCACGATTATAGGGCCAAGGTCAAAGGTCACCTGGAACCCGATATAGCGGTTGGGTGATGTCACAACATGGCGGACGGCCTACTCGTAGCTCCTATCCCAGTTCCCCTTGCCACCGACTCATCATTTTTATTCTACTCACGTCGTTACCGAATTTCTAGAATAAACTTCTCGGTATCAAAAAATACTTCACCGGGCGCCGTAGCAACAAGCCTACCGTGTGGAAGCAAATTCACAACTGAATGCCCCTGCAGTCGCTCGCGAGTCACCCAATCTCCCGGCGACTGCATGCAAGGCGGCCGACATCCTATCTCCCGGCGACCCGACGGCGAGTCTGCGGTGTGGTAATCGCCGTTGCTTCCCATGTATCTGCAGTCGCTCGCGAGTCACCCAATCTCCTGGCGACTGCATGCAAGGCGACCGACATCCTATCTCCCGGCGACCAGACGGCGAGTCTGCGGTGTGGTAATCGCCGTTGCTTCCCATGTATCTGCAGTCGCTCGCGAGTCACCCAATCTCCCGGCGACTGCATGCAAGGCGGCCGACATCCTATCTCCCGGCGACCAGACGGCGAGTCTGCGGTGTGGTAATCGCCGTTGCTTCCCATGTATCTGCAGTCGCTCGCGAGTCACCCAATCTCCCGGCGACTGCATGCAAGGCGGCCGACATCCTATCTCCCGGCGACCAGACGGCGAGTCTGCGGTGTGGTAATCGCCGTTGCTTCCCATGTATCTGCAGTCGCTCGCGAGTCACCCAATCTCCCGGCGACTGCATGCAAGGCGGCCGACATCCTATCTCCCGGCGACCAGACGGCGAGTCTGCGGTGTGGTAATCGCCGTTGCTTCCCATGTATCTGCAGTCGCTCGCGAGTCACCCAATCTCCCGGCGACTGCATGCAAGGCGGCCGACATCCTATCTCCCGGCGACCAGACGGCGAGTCTNACGGTCAGTGGCTTGCAAACACTGGATCTCTTAACAACACCATCGTGAATTTTGTATTCACTATTGACTGTTGTTAAGGAATTCTTATCAATCGTAATGCTAGCAATAGTATATTTGGCAGCACAGCATTATGGCGTCCTTGATACCTCTGTTGTCTGCGGAACAGTAGGAAACAACTGAAGTGCGTGATTATCAAAGAAGCAGTGAAAAGATTATTCATTTTCTTCCCAGTGCTCCAAAATGTTATGTATTTTCTTGGGCCCAGGAAAAAATTAGCGCACGCCTTAAAAATACTGCCAGTTTACAAATACAACACATTCAACGAAATTTTGTGAGAAATTATTTAGACAGTGGATTTTAAAAAAAATTTCAGGCGATAAAGTATAATAATTAGGTTATCAATTATCATTTTATTTATCCATCAGATTACGTATACATTTGGTAAATATTTTACATAAACTTGATTTAATGTGTACTTATTTCTTAATTTACAGAAGCAATTACTTTCAAAATAATTTACATAGTAAAAAGTATTTAAAATAAACACTTATGTTATAATTAAAAAAAAATACGGTGTATTATTTTTAATTTATATTATATTAACATTGTGAACTATTAAGTGTGATTATATTTTTAGTATATATGACGTGTACTTATTTGTCAGTTAAGTATATCAAAAAGCAAAGAAAGTAATAATATATCAAATGGAAACACGTTTTACTAAGTGCAGAATCAAGATCAAACATTTTAATGTATCATTTTTACAGAACTTTAATACGATGTCTTGAACATACAACATAATCTATTTGTCATATTGATAGTAATATATTATTATCTATTGTTAAATGTGAAAAGGAATGAGGAATTTTGAAATTATGTTTAACCACTTTTCGAAACGTTTCTTCCCTTTTCTGTAATTTTCACACGAGCATCAACCTCAATCACAAGAAAATCCATCATTTTACGAACACGTTAAGGTCAGCAGCGAGTCAAAACCACCTCCCATGCCAGATCTTAAGCTGAGGACAGTAGCATGCAAGGTAAGGTGATCGAACTGCTTCGCGAATAGCTCCTGTAGCGCGGCTGTTGGCCTTACCCTGGGCGTTAAGGTCACCTCGAAATGTTAGTTAATACCTTCTGGTTCCACAATCAGTACGGAGCAGCAGTCTGTTGCAATGCGTCGGCGACGAGTGGGTCGCGCGGAATTCTTGCGTTGCGATTGTCGGCGACAGCCTGCGATGGGGAAGAAGAACAATAAGTATTTGTTTACAAGGAGAATAGAAACATCTATTTGTTTACGTTTTGAAAACTACGATCGCGTTTACGCCGAAGTTTTTGTACTTGTATTTTTATTGTAGCTGCATGTATGTACAAATATAAGACAAGGTTTCTTTTACATTGACAATGTCATAAAAAAAATCGTTTATTGACATCAAAATAATTCTCCTTCGTCTTACTACGTCTCTCGTTCTCGCTAGTTTTCGTCGCACATCGCGTTCGTACTGCCTTGTTTATCTTCTGCCCAGTTAAAACATACAATGTCAATGTTTTTCGCGTGTCTTTTGTTACGTTAGTGTGGTCTAAAATAGACAGCAGCACCATCTCACGCGGCGTCCGTCGCCGACAGATCGTCGCTCAATTGTGAAACAGCAAGTATTCTCCGTTCCATTTAACTTCAGTAAATTTAGACAATTCTCGGAAAGAAGTGCGCTCACGGTGTATCCCTCCGCCACAGCTGTTCTGTCGGTGAAGAAAACTATATTTGTAAACAAACTACTAATCAAATGGCAGGAATTGAGAAACTGACAACTTCAGCCCAGTGCTTGGGCTACTAGTGGTTGCAATTCCCAGCTGTTTTATTTTGGTTATGACCACATAATATTCTATTTATGGTTCTGTTTATTTTGTTGGTGGTGTTGGCAACTCTAGTTTAACGTCTTTCGTGAGACGTGATTGTTTTGCGGTTCTTCTTATGAGAGAGTGGCGATCGGAACTTGCATCGTTCTGATGATGCAGTGGAAAATTTTGTTCGTACGGAAATAACATTCAATTTACTACAACCCTAAAGTTTTAACTTCGTCGAAAGAACTAAACGCGTTAATTGTGTCGCTGTTCGTACCGATGCGAGAAATACTGAACACAAATACTGTTGCATTGTTAAATATAATGAACTAACACTAAAAGGGCGTTTATTTAGACCACGTACATTTGAAAACCTCCCGCAAGAGCAAAATGTGGTAAATACGTCACTGTTATACCAATGTGTGAAATGCACAATGTTAACATTTTCTGCAAAATTTAACTCCCCACGTAAAATCGTAACGAGTTTCAATCAAATAAATTAGGTTAAAACCTGATTTTTAAAAGGCCAAATGCATTTCAAATATTCGAACAACAATTTAAGACAACATTATCTAACAAAACACACAACCTTACAATGGATTTACAATGCCACGACAGTCCGACATCACAGTCCCTACACCGACGTAAATATTTCAACAGCCAATCAGAAGCAAGGTCACCCCGACAAAAGTAGATTCTATTTCTACTTTTGTCGTATTCGGACTCACTGGGCAGTATAAATAACAACATAAACACAACCTTAGAAAACAAAATGTCTTGCAGATGTCATTGCTGTGGGAAATTTTACTCTAAAAATATGTTACAGGTATATACTAATTATTGTGTAGAAGAAAGATACCTGGTTATTGATGTGACGGAAATAAATAATGATGGAAAGGTTGCACAGACGAACTTTTAATAAATCAAGTGCAAAAGTATCCCGAGTTATTTGATATTCGCTCGAAGTTATTTATAAATCAACAGTGCAAGGACAAGGCAGAAAGTGTAGCAACGAGAAAGTATAGCAAATTACTGGCCATTTAAAGATTTGCCGACAACCACTATACGCTTGTCGGATGGGAACTGTCGGAGTATTGTAAACACTGAACACATTTTGGTGGCGGATATTGTCGGATGAACGTGTGTCGGATTGTCGGAGCATGTTCGTCGTGGCATTGTAAATCCAGCATTACTGTTCACTTCGTAAGCCCTAAACACTTGGCGAGCTTTGGATGATTACTTCACTAAAATCACTTTTGTCGGCCGCTGATACGAAATAATTTATTTGCCGACCTATTGAGTTGACATAAAACTTGAGATATTTCTTGAAACCAACAAATTTAAACTTCACAACGTAAATACTGTTCCGCTCGCGCTTCGCGATGGCCACAGGAAATGGTGGACCACAGTACACAGCAAACCCTTTTACAAAGCGGCAGAAACGTGTCGATAATTCATTTCACTGAGGAGACTGTTCTAAAAAGGCACCTACGACGAACTACATCTAATAAAATATGCAAATACAAAAATTATTAACTGCATATATAATATTCCGACAACGCCAGCAAGGAATTATCGCATATATATGTATAAATTATGACGGAAGAGAGCTCAATGGCAATGGAATTTCACCGGGTGGGTGGAGACCATAGAGAAGGGAGATTGTTGGAGACCGTTCACATAGCCGTCATGTTCGCATGTTCTACCATAATATTTCAAAATGTTTTTAAAGGCCATGCTCTATAACTCAGAAAAATTGTACATTATAGTCTATGAGCATGATTTTAACCACACATGTTGTAATTATCATTAAATTTCTACATTATAATTTTTAATACCGGTTACTATTTTCTTCTACAATCATCGCAAATACCGCCAACATAATAACACGTATCCCGCAACAACCATCAGCTGACACAGTACTTTGCAAATAGGGGCGTTTACTGTTTACTTGCTGTGTACGTTGGTCTGTCAAATTTTACTGAAGTTATATGAAACAGAGAGTATAGCTCGTCGCCGCCCATCGCATAGAACCGCAATGCATCGCTGTGTTGTGGAAGCAGCTTTACGCAGAAGCGGCGAGGAACTCTCCGACCGGCTGTTGGTGCTGTATGCTCCGTGTGGTAGGGGTGAAGGCGAGTTCACGGGAGTGGACGACGACGAGTACGCAAGCGGCGAGTGAGTCAAGTGGAGAGATTCGGGAGTCTCTAAGCACCGAGGTTTTGAGAGCCGGCGAGTGCGAAGCGAAGTATGTAGCAGCGCCGGAATGTAAGGGTGGAGGAAACGGGAGACACCGGAGAAAACCCTCCGACCAGCGGCATCGTCCGGCACGATTCCCACATGCGAAAGTCCGGGAGAGAGAAACCCTGCCGGGAATCAAATCCGGTTCGCTCAGGTGGGAGGCGAATAGTCTAACCACTACACCACCGCGGGCTCCTACGCAAGCGGCGCCGGAGCACGCACGCGTGCGAGTTGACCGGGCGATTCTCTTCGGAAGGAAGCAATCACGGCCTACATGGCCGCTGGTCGCAAATGACGCGGGCACGGTCCATTCCCTCGGAACAGCCGACGGCAGGCGGGACGTAGCGTGCATCGACAGCGTCGCTTCCCGTCACGTAGAGTGCACGCGTGACGAATTGGCCGCACGGCCTACGACCGACAACCAGCGGGTATAGGCCGTCCACGATAAACTGAGCACTTTTTGAAGCTTTGCTTAAGATCTACTTGTATGCACGTTGTGTATTCTTCCGCCGTACGCAAAATTAACATTAACACCGGCCTCGTCACTTTATTCGTGCGTCGGTCGTGTGAAACAGTGAAATAATTAGAAGAGTATAACGCCTGCTGGCTGGGTTGTGTTGGGTTAAGGGAAGTTTTGAGGGGCGGTGAAAAGCATTGTTAGGTGGGTTTTGGAGTTGATACCCGACTAGGCGCCAGACACAGTCGGCAGGCGGCGCCGATTGTTGCTGCTGGTGATGATCTCAGGGCACGGCGGACCGTTCGCCCGGACGTACGCAGTCCCTCGGTGAAATGTTGGAGGAGCCCCTCGCTACTGACACTTACATGACAAATACTGTGGGCCTATTCAGGCTCACCCACAAGCCTTAAACTGTAAAAGATCTTAGTTGAGCATAATGGCTGTTAAGTAATTTACCTGAGACTGGGAGAAGGCGGGTTATAGAGGACCCGTACGCCGAGACGCTCGGAGGCAGTGCTCGAAATAAAAGACACGAAGTCTGAAAATTTGCGTGTACATAATTCCTCTTGCACAGAAATACTTACATCGCTCTGGGTGAACACTTTACACGGCCCGCCAGATAGGCAAAACTGCGGAAGTACACAGGCGTGCACTACAATGTATTACTGGTGTGTTAAGCTTCCCCGGGCGATGCTATTCCCGGAGAAGAAGGGGCGGCGTCTACGGGTACAGGAAGAACAGGCTCCAGTAAGTTACAGCAGACTATTGCAGCTAAAGATGATTGGCGCGAGAACGTGAAGGCACCCGGAGCGCGACTCTGTGCATGCCGACCCCTTGAGACTCTCGACGGCGACTGACTGGCGAGCTCACGAGGCGCGCACTACGGCGGCACGCGGCTCGCCCTGCACTACTCTCTGTTGAACTAAAACACTTGCCCAACTAAATGGACACGAACCTTGCATAAGAAATGAATAAATAAATACATAATATTACATTGCCTATGAACAAATACAATTTAAATGTGGAAGGCATGAAATGAGGATGAAACAACTCAGGTGAAAAATATGTGAACTTTCAAATAAAGATAATTAAGC
>NQII01001368.1:21869-33651 GCA_002778355.1 Clitarchus hookeri
GTTGGAATGGCAGCCTAGCTATAACATCCTACATTGATTATTGTTTATGGAAGTTAGCTAACGTCACTCTTTCAATGCCTGTCCATGACAGGAAACAAGAGTAGAATGTGAATGTTCATTGGTCTCTCAACATTTTACAAACATGTTTTCTCCATTTACAGAACAGCTGTGGCGGAAGGATACATTGTGACCTCAGAATTTTCTAAAACCGTCAAAATTTACCCAATGGACAATAGGCGTCAACACCACATAACTATCTTGTAAATTTCGAGCTATAGTCAATTCACGGCTTCTTCGCACTTTTTTTTAAATCAAACTTTTCAAAAATTACCCCACGTATGACGTGTTTGGTTCTTTCCTAAATCTGTCATGTGTCACATGCGTTTTGTAATTCTGGTAATATAAAAGTCTCTAATTTGTAGTTAAATTGAACTTTTACTAATAATTTATTTACAAATTATATTTCATTTATAATTTAAACAAATAAAAACCGGTGAGAAAATGCGTTTGTTATTAATTCCTAGAAAGTAGTAGTTGTTATGCAAAGTATTATTACTCTGAGTGCGCAGGAATGCGGTGAGTTGTCACTTTGATATGATTTCCTAGGCTTGGTTCGCATGAGGCGGAGGAATACCCTGTAAGTAGAACTTAAGTTTTACTCAGTATGTAAAATACAACGAATTCTGTCTCTCGTAAACTACCGAATTAGAGAATGGCGTCTGACTTCTCAAGTAGACGTCTTAATTTTGTGTCGACATTTTTTTTTCCCTTCGGTTACACACGCACGTTCGCCCGTACTATCAAACGANTTTTTTTTTTTTTTTGTTGTCACGAGGTGACGACAACAGTTCCGCAAACAGAAGAGTCACTCGCCGGTAAACAGCCAACAAGCACGTGAGCGTGTGTTTGTGCACACGAGAGACGCACGTCGCCGGAATACGAGAAGTTTGTCGGAGCGTCCCGCATGTGGTTGGATGGACACGAAACACATGTCTCTGCTCTAGGATCCACAGAGCTGTCCTTTGTCAAACAGCCGGTGGGGTAACAAAGCTCTTATTTCACGAGTTTCGCCATCAAGGGCACATCCAAGTATGGAGGAAGGGGGGAATTAAGAGTACTTGAGGGCCCCTGCCCCCCTACCTAGGCGGGCTATTTTATACTGGCTAAAACTTTCCGAAAAACTGAACTTCAGATTCGCATGTTGTATGTCGTATGTTGTTGATAGATGCTTACGCCGAGATTATGATGACTTCAAGCCTGGCGTTAGCAAGTTCACGTAGGCCTTGATTTGGGTGTTTTAATGAAACGTTCCATGTAACATAACACGTAGGTTCACGTAAAGAAAATCTTGTCTGTGCCAAGATTTTGCGTGATGCGTGAAACATGAACTTGTTTTTCACAAGTTTTAGTTTTATTTTCTCAGTGTTGTCGGCTCATGTTTCCTAAAAAGGAGGACGCAATAATCATTGAAGTTACGCTAGGTTTATTTTGTTTGTTAATTCGTAAATATCTAGGAAGTTTTTACATTGCCGCAGTTTATTATATTACGCTTGCATGAAACGCATAGTGTCTACCATCAAGTTTACAACACTATTTAATTTTTTCTAACATATCAATGTTTTACACACGATTTATCCGCATATATACGATTAAAAAAATTCTGCATTTTCCAGGTACATTATGGGCATCTCCTAAGTTATTTTCAAAGTCTGTACAAATCACGAACACCAAACTTTGTGGGGCCGCGGTGGTGTAGTGAGTAGACTGCTCGTCTCCCACTCAGGTGAACCGGGTTCGATTCCCGGCGGGGTCACCTCCAGAAATCGTGCCGGACGACGCCGCTGGTCAGTGGGTTTTCTCGGGTACCTCCCGTTTCCCCCGCCCTTGCATTCCGGCGCTGCTCCATACTCACTTCACTTCACCCTCATCGGCTCTCAAGACCTCGGTGTTAAGAGCCACTCAACTAAACTTTGTAATATATTCGTTGTCACGTCTAGGTTGTAACACAAATACGCCTGCGTAATTTTTTTCATACCTCTTGATAATCGGAAAAGCAACTCTTTCTTTCGCCGTTTTTATTCAAAACACGAAGTTTGCGTGCTTACGTGGAGCACCATAATATAACACTCGAAAATGACCCGTTTTAAGTACACGTGGCAGTGTAACGTGATAAGTTTTACGTGTAATTGAGGTAAACGTAATCCCGGCCTTAGTTCCACGAGTTACCACTAGGCGCCGCTACTGTCAACGCTAGGTACCGATATAACAAAGCGATAGCCAGTGGCCGACGAGCCGTCACAGTAGCTGGTGGAGGCGTATCTGTTAACGTTTTTGACATCTCTGAAAGTGGCTGTCATCCGTGAAAGCTTCATTACGTCCACGCGAGGAAAAAAAGGTATGCGGTGTTTTTTTTTGTTTGATTTTCTTCTGCTTTCGTACGGATCGGTGAATGTGTAAACAGCTATGACCAGGCGTTTGAAAAAAAATTCGAACACAATCTTGCAGGTAATAAAAAGCAGCCAAAATACGGTTGATTTTTTTTTTTTTTTACAAAAATCATATTTAAACTTTTTTTTTAATTGTTGTAGTGGGAATGCAGTAATCGTGCTGGTGNTTTTTTTTTTTTACAAAAATCATATTTAAACTTTTTTTTTAATTGTTGTAGTGGGAATGCAGTAATCGTGCTGGTGTATATTGAAATCTAATCAAATATTTTCCCGGCACGTGTGCGCTTCTGTTTTAATGTTGGTAGTACCGGTGAATGCTCGGCAACGTACGCGAGTTGGCTCATTATTTCCAGATTGCTTTGTTTTTTCGTGAAAAATCAACGCAGTGTACGTGTGTTGTGAAACACCTGAAGTGTCCTGAACTGTCTTAAATGTAAGTAGGCTAGTTTTTGCGTGGATTCGCTCCTCCAGTGTCAGCCTGAAGCTAGGTTTACATTTTAGCTTCTAGCACGTGGGCCACATTTGCTTGCACACCGTAAAATGAACGCACGTGAAACTTAGTGCAACTTGCGTGTTAATAGCCCTTGTGCCGCTGAAATGTACTTAGACGTATTTTAGTGGCGCCTGTGCGGTGTTTCTAGACTGCTCAACTTGAGCAGTAGCTCTTGTTGCACATGTAAGGCCCCGTCAACAATTGACTTGGCTTAAATAACATAGCTTACGGCAGCTTAACAAGCGAAAGCGTCCGTCTGCAATCGGCGTTAACGTAAAAAAAAAAAAAAAACGTTGATCAATCGGAATAAAGCAGACGAATAGGAAATATTTTTTGCTGGCCCAGGAATTTCTGCTTTCATAAGTTCCCTAGCTTGGTTACAGCAGTTTTTATGACGTTTCAATTTCTCATTAGCCGGCGTTAAAAACTTGGCGTAAGGTACTCTTATAAAACCTTCTTAACGCCAAGTCACGGCGAATACCACTTGTGGACGTTTAAAATTCAAACATGCATGTTACGTGGCACCATGTGGAATGTGTATGGGGTTTAAACCCCAGTCTGCAGGTTGAAACTTGCACAAAAACCCTCATCGGGCATGTTCGATTTGTTACTCGTGGTCGCTGCATGCCGTCAAGTTTGTAAAAAAAAGTGCAATTTAAACCTGCGCGTGTTGGAAACTCCCAATTTGAGTGTAAACCCGTGTTCGCATGATTAGTGGCGCAAGTGCTAGATGCTAATTAAACCTAGCTTTAGCGACACTCGCGGTTTGTGACGTGAAAGTGACGTTGCCGTAGTTGTACTTCTAACAGCTCGCTGCGTTTCGACACAGTCGTTCCGAATATCGACCCGAGCGCCCGGCAGAGAGTTCTTGGGTTTTCCGTTAGCACTAGCCAGTGACGTGTGTGGTGACTAATCTTGGAAAGCCCAGTACACACTATCGGTGGCGTATTCAGAACTCAAACGAGGGCACACTGTCATTCGTTTATTTTCGTTTTACAATCCTTTGGCCCTAATACGAACATATTTGTCNTGGTGACTAATCTTGGAAAGCCCAGTACACACTATCGGTGGCGTATTCAGAACTCAAACGAGGGCACACTGTCATTCGTTTATTTTCGTTTTACAATCCTTTGGCCCTAATACGAACATATTTGTCAAGATAACAATTAAGTTTCTCAACAAAAAATTGCATAAACAGACATGCAATAATGTACAAAAAAAAACACNTTTGTCAAGATAACAATTAAGTTTCTCAACAAAAAATTGCATAAACAGACATGCAATAATGTACAAAAAAAAACACAAAAAATACAATATGAACTTCATTGGCGTAAAGTATCGGGAAAAAACGCCTCAAAATACTGTTTATGATGAAGATATAGCCCTAGGTTGAGGAATGTNATTGGCGTAAAGTATCGGGAAAAAACGCCTCAAAATACTGTTTATGATGAAGATATAGCCCTAGGTTGAGGAATGTAACATTCATTAATGGTGTAAAATGAGTAACCTAGAAGGGAGTCTTTTGATTTTCTTCAAAATAACTTAAAATTAGTTTTACTCAATTTTTTAAAGTCATTCGACAAGTTATTTTATAGCTTAATGCCAGAATAGCATACACCATTTTGGTGTACACGAAGTCTATTACATCGTAAATGTATATCTTCCTTAGGTCTAGTATTATAAAAATGTAGTATGTCACAATTATGATAAAAAATTAGTATTCTTCTCAACAAAATGTATGATGTCAAATAAATACTGACATACTAAAGTAAATATTTTCAACTTCATAAACAATAATCGATATAACATGTATGTTGTTAAAATTTCATTGTATCAGTCCAACTGAAAACTTTTTCTTGTCAACATCAAATTTCAACGGTTTAGGAGAAAAATTAGTATTTAACTTTCGAACAGGAAGTTTTAGTAAAAACCAGAACAGCTCAGACAGGTCCACGCGCATACGAGAGGTTTTGGGGGTTGAACCCCTCCCATGAATTTGTAAGAAACACAACAAAAACTAAACAGCAGGTAATTATCTAGTTTAGGGGCTTTTCTGAAAAACACAATAAAAATTTAAAATTATGATATATTTCTACTCTACTAATGATGCAGAACACGAATATACTAGGGGCATTAACGTCCGACTAATTTCGTAATATGTGCCCACCTAACCTAACAAAACCTAACCCCACGATGGGCGAATCACTATTTTACATTTTTAAACTAACCTAGGATTGTTGGGTTTTACACTAACCTATGATGTTAGGGTTTTAAACTAACCTAGGATAGTAGGGTTTTACACTAACCTAGGATGTTTGGGTTTTATACTAACCTAGGATGTTTGGGTTTTACACTAACCTAGGATGTTTGGGTTTTACACTAAAATACGAATGTAGGATTGCAGGGATTTAAAGGAACCGTAAAACACACCAAAAGAATGTAAATTGACTCACCTAGGTAGGGGGCTGGTATAATTCCTCTGACGTTAATAGACACAAACAAACATATTTCGCAAGTTTTTTTAAATATATTCTACTTATTTTAACACTATGGCCGCTTCAATATCAACTAGGTAAGCTATGCTGAATTCATTAAAACAACTTTTGTTGGCATAAAACGTTTCGTTCATAAACGTAAACAAACTGTCAGAAACAGTCATCTCACAAACTTGTTCAATTTTTTAAAATATGTTGCACTTATTTTAAAGCGATGCCCCTAGTATATTCGTGTTCTGCATCATTAGTAGAGTAGAAATATATCATAATTTTACATTTTTATTGTGTTTTTCAGAAAAGCCCCTAAACTAGATAATTACCATTTACTTGTTCCTTAAGTATGTTCGTACCTGGGCCGTACCAGACAATCATTTTCGTTGTGAAACTGAAAATTGATAGCCTATAGCTTTGTCGCTATATTCTGTCTCATATAAGTTGGCCAGATTCTGACAGGTCTGCGAAAGTAGAGCCACTGTTTACATCTGACTACGCATCCTTCCGCCATGAGCCGATCGGCCACATGGCAACGATGTTGTTTATTTTCATGCTGTCATTATCGGCCGATCCCCTTGTCAATGTACTGTTCGTGAGACGTTTTAGGCAAACTTGCTACTCAGAAATACGTAGCTGCGATTGTAGTAATAGTAATGTGTACATAAATCATTAATCGGTAAATTGTTATGTTAAAGGGCAAAACTATAAATAATTAATTTAAAATTTAGCATCTACAAAAAAACGTAATGCTAAACAAATTTTAAGCTATTTTAGACTGACATCTGTCTAAAATATTTGCTAACTCTTCTTTATTTGTCCGAGACAGTGAATTTGGGATAACATTTGCGAAACAGTAGTTGTAGCTGTTATCACACAATGGACATTATAGCTAATATATTCGAGTTGGAAATATGTGACGTGGAATAACGTTAGAATTGCTTAACAATTATTCACACGTGTACCATTTTATTCGGAAACAAGGAAATTGATTTTCGGAGAACAAAAAGGCGTATAATTTACGTAGACGAACGATTACCTGCCGAATAGAAATTATTAGTACTCAAAATTACTGTACACTAAATATATGTTGCTTTAAAAATTATGCAGAGCTCGCGAAAAATAAAACTATTGGTATCTGTTCGTAAATTTATATATATATCGCACGCGAACGCTATTCTTTTCTTGCTGGTAATGCTTCGGAAAAAAATCATATAGATGGAGCGCACAACATGTCCGGAGCAAGGTCTGAGCCGCTTACTTTGCTCAATAGATTGCGTCTTTGTAAAGTTGACTGTTCTATTACTGGCTCGGGACGACACGAATTTGAAATATATTTCGTCTAATTATTAGAAAAAAGAATTCAACAATATTATACAATATTTCTGTATGCTTTTGTAATTAATATCAAGCACGCAATGAAAGCGGGGTTGGAGAGGGGCGATTAGGGCGTGAAAAAAGGTTTTGAAATTGTTTTTCATTTGGATATGGATTGTTTTAATGTGCCTTTCATTTTGAACACCTATACATTTCTACTTTAGCACGAAGTTTAGTTTCGAACACTAAAAACCGCTGTTTTATAACCACGTAAAATTAAATGTATTAATTAACCTAGGAACTCTTTCTTACCGCGTATTTTTGGCTAGTCTAATGAGCGTCGGCAGTGCACTCAGAATAGCCAATGTAATATTAACTATTGTTCGTTTGTGCATCAGCTGATACAAGATTTTGTAAATGGTACTTTGTTTCTTATACGTCAAGTCTGACTGTCAGAATCTGGCCAACTTATATTATATGAATAACACTTCCCGTTTCAGTTCTTGCTTATGTTGGTTTGATTTGATATGGAACTGGCATTATTTCTCATGATTTTAGTGAGATAAAAAAAAGAGCAGAATGCTTACCCCTGTGCCTCTCCCTTAAACATGCCTACGATCCTTCACACTATCTGCAGTCTATTCACGGTATCTTCACCCTTTTTAAAGTCAAACCTTTGAAAACTCGCCCCATCTACAACGTGTTTTGTTGTTTCTTAAATACGTCAAGTATCACAAACTTTTTGTACTTCTGTTAACATTAAAGATCCTTTTGGTAAGGTAAACTTTGGCCTATATTTTATTCATAAATTATATTTAATTTACAACTGATATGAGTTAAAACAGAGAAAATATGTGTGTTGGTAATGCCTAGTAAGAAATAGTTATCGTGCAAAATATTAAACAGAATGCGCATTGTCCGTTTGGTGTAATTTTCTAGACTCGGTAAAACTTTCTTTGCACGAGGTTGAGGATTAGCCTGACGGTATCACTTTAGCAGGGTTCCAGAAGAGGCACGATAATTTCTAACACAAGTGTTATCAATTCAGCAAAATTTGTTTTGCCGCAACATAAACATGTAACCATAAATCGACTACAGTAACCTCAAAGTTACACAGGTTACACAAAAACAAAAAACCTTGTGAACTATAGACGGGATATGGGGTAGAGCGCGCAAGCGTGTTGAGCAGTAATAATGTATGTGTTGCGACACTAAACAATTAAATGTTTTTCAGTCTGGACAAAGACTTCCAGATATTTTTCCCCTGCGCAGCTATTATTTGTAAATAAATCTGTTTGGTACCACACTACTGTGCTCAAAGGGCGCATTTTAACTTTTTCCGGAATTTTTGAAGCTGCTTATCATTTTTGGGTTTTTTATTTAAACTACGTATATATTCTCTTGAATAAATGCAAATTTTACCTGGATTTAAATACAAATTATAATTGACGTATGTCGAGATTGCCTATCCTGATTTTCCATCAGAACTCTCAAAATCACATGGCTGCGACTGAGTTTTTTCACAGTGTTGATATAAACAACTTGATTTCGAGTTGTCAGTGCATATTTTCTTCCGTGAGAGTTGTGATGCATGTACTATAATCAAGCTACGCACAACATATTCTTTCCATGTAAAGGCGCGGGTGTGTTGAAAAACCAGACGTAAACAAACGGCACGTGACTGAACGCGTGATTTTGGGCGGTCCTGGCAGCGCGTAGCCAGTGTTGACGTGCGTAGGAAACGAACATTATTTCACCTCACGTTTTGTGTTCGGTGCAAGCGGCAACTTGCACACGAGCAGCAATAATTCCCTATTCCACAGCAGTTTCTGCGCGTGCGTACGAGCAGAACTTTGGACGTGTTGCCACGGCTGCTCCGCAATGACAATTCTTGTTCGTTGCTCTCCATTTCTGAACAGCAGATCTTTGGAAATTTCGCAGAGTATTCCTCTGCACAATGGCAGCCAACTTCACACACACTTTTTTTTTTTGCAGTGAAAATTGTTGGCATGCAATTGATTTTGCCATAGAATTAGCTGAAACGATTCCGTAGTAGCTACTGCATTTAAGAACGTATGCTATCATGTACGCCTGCATTATAAACAAAAGGGACAGGACAAATATGTATTTTAAAAACAGCTTTTGAATTATTTTGCCAGGACTACATAAACACATAACTTTTTCTCTGTTTCTTCTCGACTGTCCATGCATTGTTCTGTGAAAAAAAATATTGTTTAAAATATTTAAAATGAACAAACAAAAATTTTTTTAAAAAAACTAACATGCATGTTGGGGTTAAAAGGATTTATTCACTTTTTCCTGCATCGCTGGGATATCTTTCAATTCTCTGGTTTGTGATGTAACCCGTTTTATAGACTCGTGAGCTTTTCAGACGGATACTAAATCTTTTATAACAGAGTGCATAGTGTATATTTACAGCGCATTTAAATCGATGTGTTCAGATGTTTTTATTTAGTACTCAGTATACATCCATTGCTTTGGGATTTAATTGGATTATAATAGGAAGACAATGTTTTCAATGTTTACCACAGTAAATTGAGATAGTATTCTGGTTATACTATTAAATCATTTGCTTACAATAATTTAAAAAAAAAATTGGTTAATTTACCTTTCCTGCATTATATGTAAACCTTAAATACTATTTTTATTATAAAACTGTTCTTCTACTAACACAAGTATTATATAAATAACATTTATTTCGAAATTGGTGTGACAGAAAAATAACAGGAAATAATAATATTTAGCTCGTTTGTATTCTTACTATCTTACAGGTGTTGCATACCAAAAAAATTAATAATTTTATATTTGTACCAAACATTTTTCAACCTGTACACATTGTATGTAATGACAATTTCCTAGAATTAAAAAAATTACACTTTATATTTTTTGAATAATTTTATGGGAGAGACAAAATTGTTCTGTTTTGCTGCAGCCATAATAACAAATACTAACTAAGTTGTACAGATTAAAACATAAGCAAATTAAATTAATACCATAGGCTACGGCGTGACATATGTCATAACCAAATAACAAACCATAAATATGAAAAAAGTGTTACATATATATAAATGTTTGCATATTTTTAACTTTTTTCTAATGTATGAACTGTTATTTGGTGATTACATATATGTCACACAGTAACCCATGGCATTAATTTACTTTGTAAGTTTTTCATTTGTACAACTTAGTTAGTATTTGTTATTATGGCTGCAGCAAAACAGACAAAATTTGCGTTTGACATCAAATTATTCAAAAAATATATAATGAAAATTTTTTTATTCGGGGAAAATGTTATCACATGTATATAATGTGTACAAGTTCAACAATATGTGATACAAAAATTAAATAATTAATTTTTTGGGGTCCAACACCGTTAAATACCGAAAAAAACTGCCATCACAATTCATATGAGAATGGAACGGTAAAGCCAACTACGTTGCAATCTATTGGTATCGGATATTGTGCACTAGTGTCTTGTCAGAGCTGGTCGTGATGTTTCCGATATATCGTAAGATGATCCACGTGACCTGTGACGTAAGCTGCTGTTGGTGCAGTCGAGTGGCGCAATGCTGTCTGCTGATCCGAGATGTATAGAGTGTCTGGTTTCAGTCAAACACACTGCGCCATCTGAATGTAACTTCATGAACGACACATCAAGGAAAAGTGCGATAGGTATAAACAAATGAAAACATGCGAGAATTTTAGTTTATTAAACATAAAACGGTATTCTTAAGTTTTTCATTTGGTTTTTTTAAATTTTTTAATGCAATGTATTGTGTATATGTATTACAAGATAATTAATTAGAAAATATAGTGGTTATTGTTAAACACTCCAAAAAATAACGTAAACTATGCGACGTGCTTGGTATAACAACTTTTCCGTATAGGCATCGTCATGTAACGAAAATTAATTTCTGACCAAAATAATTACGTTCTAAGGTGTTATTCTGCTGCCACCACAGCACAAGGTGTGCGGCGGCGTAAAAATTTGTTCCGGTCTCTCGGCTGGGCGTAACAGTGCACGTCCTACGTAGTCCTGTTTCCGGATAGAGGTCTCAAGGACAATTACTTAATGTGTCGACGTCACATTGGCGACAAGTGTCTGCTGGGAACGTGCCGATTTTTAGGTTAACTTGCTGAAAGATCTTCAAATATCCGCCTTAATAGGTGTAGGTGTGTAGGCGACTATCTAGGAGATATGGGGGAAGATGTGCGTCTTCAGGTGACACCCGGCGATTCTGAGAACGTGTCAAGGGAAACATATAACAAGTGTATGAAATGTCAAAATGCAGGACGCTGATTCCATTTACTTTTTTTTTTCTCCCCCATCTAACCATGTGTGTATATGTCGTAACGTGATATATCATTTCGTTGGTTCAAAAGTTATAGCTTTATCCCTGGACGATGTGTCAGGCTGCCCACTATGCGCGAACTCATGATCCAAGTGTATCAACCGAATGTGTTTTAGGGTTTCCGTTATAAACTTGGCGACTAACACATCTGTACACAGCTGCAACGTCACAAACGTTCCTCAGACACACCTTGTTCTAGGCAAAGCGGCAACTGTAAGCCATACTGTTATAACTCCCCCCCCCCCCTNTCCCCAGATCCTGCTGTGTGTGGTCAAACCATGAGAGTCTTGCGAAACGTCATAGCACAATATTGACTTAATTATACACTGTGGATATAAGAATTTGACCTGCGAAATTCGGCTGCCCTATAAAGACGTTTTAAAACACCTCTGATTTTCAGGCTTTCGAACGCCGCCTCTCAAACGCCGCCTTTTCGTTTGTGAACTGTAGAAGTGAAGAGATTTGGACGGCTCTTAACAGCGAGGTCTTGAGAGCCGATGAGGGTAGTTGTTGAGGTGAGTATGGAGCAGCGCCGGAATGAAGGGCTGGGGGAAATGGGAGATCCCTGGGAAAATCCGTCGACCAGCGGCATCATCCGGCACGATTCCCACATGCGAAAATTCGGGAGTGACCCGGCCGGGGATTGAACCCGGTTCATCTTGGGGG
>NQII01001368.1:41129-81974 GCA_002778355.1 Clitarchus hookeri
AGTGTACATGTGTCCACACCTTTGCCGTCGCAAGACGGAGTAACAATTGTTCCGTTACCTAAATTTTCGGTTTTTTTTTGCGAGACCGTTGTATAATGAAACTTTTGGTTGTGAAGTGACGTGTCACACACGTGAAATTTCAACTTTCAAGTGATGCTTACCTTCCTTAATTAGTCGTATTAAATTTTCTCTTCATCCTGTATAAGGAATAAATCATAGCAGCGTTTCATCTGAAGTTCAAACTAAACCATGCCTGGAGCACGTAAGGTTGATGTTATTAGCCCCAGCAGTTATTCTGAAAATCCATGGATGTTTCGAATTATGCATGAATTTTTTTTCATATAAGGCTGGCCTCCAAAGCGAATTACATTTTCAATTTGGCCATTGAGCTTTGGCGAGAGAATGGAGTTTTGCTATGAATAGCCGCTGGTTGAAACTCGTGACTGCAAAAAAAAATATATTTCGTTCCATTGAAAATCTTCGCGGTCTTCAAAGATGATAATTACAAAGCACATGTTTGATATTTTACCTTAAATTGACTGAAACTGTTTCGAGAACCCGACACGCGAAGCAGCAGCAGTGCAATTACAACTTCGCGATGTTCTCAGCATTGCTAGTAACGGCTCTCCAGAGTTCAAGTAGGAAAAACTTCGTGTGTTCAAGGACACCGCCTGTAGTTCCTACTACAACTGACATTGTATAGGCTCTTCATGGTTAATTAAGCACTTTGAAATCAACCTTTGAAAACCATCACTGCCTTTACTTGCGTAAATTTCTGCGGGCACACTGCCTGGCATGCGCCCAGTTAAGTTGGTAACGACGCACACTGGATTATAGGATAGCGCATTAAAACCTGGCCAAACTAGTTCTTTATCGTCACTGTTGTTATATTAAGCCATGTTTTTTATTTCGTTATTTACTGATTTCCAATTAAAATAAAACGTAAAAAATATATCTAACCACGTCGTAATGTACTTTTTGTTATTTTTTGTAATATATATATAATCTTGTTTACATCAATAAAACCTAAAATTATGCTCATGCACAGAAAAAGATACATATACATGAAATACATAAGATATTTTCACTTTACAGATTTCTTTATATAAAATAAGGCGTTAAAAAAATGGAATGATCCTAAAAACTGATTTTTATTCCATAAAAATGGTGTTGCAGCAATGTTGAAAGGGAAACACTCTGGGCTTATTGTGATCGGTTGCATTTGTCGCCTGATAAATTTATCTTCAGAAAAGGCTGTATCTTCTTTGACAGTAAAAGTTGATGACATTCTTGTGGACATTTATTATTGTTTTGAAAAAAGTTCAAAGAGAAAAGAAAGGTTACAACAATTTCAAGAGCTCCATGATACAGAAGCGAAGAAAATACCCGAGCATGTCTGTTCAAGATGGCTTTCTCTTGGAAGAAGTTTGTCTAGGGTTTTTGAACAGTGGGAACCATTGCTTAGTTTCTTTAAGGGAGAGGTTGTAAATGAGAAACCTTCATTTTCGAGTCTCACCTCTTACAAAATTCTCAAACTACAATCATTATCCTGTTCAACCTCTGATGGGATATGCCAGAAAAACATAAATGATAAAAGGAATAATTTATGTTCTGCTATTGATTCCAGCTAAAAGAGATTTGCTTTGACATCAGCAAACAGTGATGCTTCTATTCTGCAGAATAAAAGTCCTTTTGTAAATCGGGAAGAAAAACTATTAATGTTCCTTTCTTCTGACCTAAATAAAGCATTTTGTCCATTTCTTCTGGGTGTCCTCTCAACATTTGAAAAACTGAATGTAATTCTTTAGTCAGCATCTCCACACGTTCATATTTTGAGAGAACTGTTGCTTGATTTTCTAAAAGCATTGCTATCAAATTTTGTGAAAGCGAAAGCTGTGAAAAGTTGCTCATTTTTTGAAAAGAACTATCACTCTATTCAGAATCAGAAAGACGACACTGAATTACTAATAGGAAGTAAAGCATCAAGCATTGTTAACACTTGAAGAAAAGGAAAAAGTAGTTTTCTTTGCATCTGCCAGGGCCTATTTTGTTACTGCATGTGACTGCATTGTTCACAAATTCCCCATAAAAAATGAAGTCTTGAAAACTGCAGCTGTGGTAAGAGTGAATAATCTCGACAATGCCAACTTTTCTTCTGTTCGCTACTTTGTGGATTTGTTGCCTTTGATTTTGCCTGTACAAGAAGGTGAAACTAGGGATGCAGCTATGGGCGAAACTGAAAAACAATTCTCAACTCTTCAGATAGACGACATTTCAATTCTTATTGCTACAGGAGATAATGATGATGTTAAGTGGGCCAAGTTATCCGGGATTCGTGGTGTTTATGGCATTTAAAAATACAATAGAGTATGTAGAATAATGTTTTCCATCCTGTCCATTCCACACAGAAATGCAAGCGTGTTTTCAGTTTGATGGAAAAAAAAAAAAAAAAAAAAAAAACAAGACCCAGTTCAGATCCTCCATATCCAATGACTAGAATAAATTTCAGTTTTTAAATGCGGGAAATCAAACTTATGTTATGAACAAAATTTTAGTGCAGAATTTCTTAAGAAAGCCACAGCTGCTTCTTTGAAACCACAGTGTTCCATCTCAACATAAACAGCAGAACACAGCAACATAGCAAAAATAGATAATAGTTGTATGACTCCATAGTGCTCTAACTTAAGTATGAAGATAGTTTTAGTTCATTATTTTAGTGCAGATTTAAACAATTAAGTTAACAACGCAATGCAGATGTCTTGGAGAAAGCTACAGGCACTAGTTACATCTTTAAAATTGCTGTGCTCTGATGCTTCGTCTCACATTCCACTGAAAGTGGAAAGGTAATAAAATATTAACATATTATGTTTTTTAGTTATGTTATTAGTGTAGCAAAGCGTAATGGACCTTTTTCGTGCTAAGGGTAAGCGGTAGTATGTATGGTAAGCCTGCATTGTTTAGTGTAATTTTTATTCAAAAATGTAATAATTTTATTGTGTTTACAAAATATTCGTAATTATGATTTCCTAAAGTTGTCAGGTATGAGAGTATGTAAATTAACATGTATTATGTGCGGCAGGCATGTTTTAATGGGGTTTACATAAATAATTTAGATTAATTTATTATATCTATGAACGTTTCAACAAAATTCAACCAAATTTTACACGTAAACAGTGTTAATTAGAACCATCGTTTATGCATATAGAGACCCTCTTTTACAGGATCTTTTGCAAGGTAGTTTCAAGTGAGTAAATAGAACATTTGACCATATTTCCGAAATAATTGGAACTAGTTTTCGCAAAATTTCGCACATCTACAGAAAGCCATCTAGATGTAAAGAACTTCAATAAAATTAATTTACACCCATGTAAGGGAAAAATGAGGCTCATTAGTTATCCGTAACTTCTAGTTCATACTCACCCAGAAAGGATTTCAGAAGCACGTCTGTTTAAAATGCGACTTTGGCATGAGCTTGTAGCAATATGGCCTGGGAATATAAGCTGTGGCAGTATTTTTTTTTTTATAAACGAAGGATGCAATAATATTGATTGCGTCGTTTATTCAGCCATTCCGTACCACAAATTCATTGGTGAGAGTAAGTCTTAATCATGGAGACGAGACGCTATTATCAACAGTTTCGTGCGAATATTCTTGAAAATGCACGTGTGAAATAACAGACTTGGAAGTCGCATAAATAATGANTTATCAACAGTTTCGTGCGAATATTCTTGAAAATGCACGTGTGAAATAACAGACTTGGAAGTCGCATAAATAATGAATACTATGCTGCCACCATAAAAATGTAAATATGCAGCCAAGCGCATATTTTTTACAATAGGGCCTAGTTTAGAATTATTCATTATCCTCGGTTCTCGCACACTGAGAACTAAGTTTCTGGATTTGCGCTTCACAATTAATTTGATAATTCTTAAGTCTAGGCAATGAAAACTTGCGGCAAGCGAGCCCTGTTTACTTTTGTTCAAAGAAGCTTATTTTTGTGAACAAATACAATCGTTAACAAGTGCCCGCATATGCCATTTTAATAATTTTATGTTTACATTTGCTGTAAATAAATTAACGAGCAAAAACACCGACTGCTCAGTTCTGATTGGTCGCCGCCACACAAGTTGTACTTAAGAGAAATAGTTATATTATATATCTTAACACTTAAGGAAATCTCAACACCGCGCACGACCTGCAAGTTCGATTGGAAACCAACACAAAATTACACACTTTCATTTATTATTGGAAACCAACACACACTTTCATTTACTCTGTACGCGTCATAACTCGTAATTTAACGTCTAAACTTTCTCTTGTAAACACAGCTTGAGAGTTGCTGGGACCTGCGCAGGTCGCCGAGGCATGAAGTGCGGGGTCACCGCGTTTTCGGACATTCACCGGTGCATCCACCGAAGTACACCGGACGTTGGAAAAATACTGCTTTGGTTGAGTCCGGTTAAACAGATTGATCCACCAGTTCAACAAGCCTGGAAATTCAGTGGATCTGGTGGATAGGCACCAAGACATCAACCGATGAATCTTTCGAACGCTTCCTCTCAAAAAGAAAAGTTGTGTACGCCCTCATCTCGTAGTTTCCAAGCAATCCAAAATATGCTAAAGTAATTCGGATGCCGAAGTTTTACAAATGGGTGATGAAAACTTTAGAATTTACATGTAGTGGTGTTAATTTTCACCTGGAATCGGGTGAAAATACTGCCGTAAATCAACCTGATGATCGAAAAATTGCCTCAATCGGTGTACACCGGCGTATCAACCACTGGTGTGGATCCATCGATGAATTTCCGAAAACGCGGATGAACAGTAGCGCGACCCGCGGTGGTGTAGTGGTTAGACTACTCGTCTGCCACCAAGGCTAACCGGGTTCGATTCCCGGCGGGGTCGTCCGCGGATTTTCGCACGTGGGAATCGTGCCCGGGGGTTGGGGGATCTCGTGTTTCCCCCGCCCTTTCATTCCGCCGCTACTCCATACTCATCTCGCTTCTCCTTCATCGGCTCTCAATACCTTGATGTTAAAGAGTCGCTCAAATCTCTTCCCAGATGCAGATGCACGCGAGATCTGTGAGCCGACATAAACGGACGTGGAAGGGCGGCCCTGCCTCTCCATCAACACGACTTGGTTATTCGCGGCACACACCCAGGGTACTGTGGTCGGCCAGGAAACTGGTCATCTCGAGCCTAGACCCTGGCGGGTCAGCGGCCGCAGTATACTGCACCGTCTACTATTAGGCACACTGTAGGATAAATACACGCACTCCGGGAGTTTCCCGGACTCTTTACCCCCTCCACCCTGGGGTCGGAGCTGGTTGGGGACGCGATGTATGCTGGTTACCAATCCATCCCGCCCGGCGCATTACAAGTGCAGAGGGGGTGCGCTTCAACACCTGCGGCTGCAACAACACACATGGATATTAACTACCCCACGCTCAGCCTATAATGGAAACTGAAACAAGTACGCGAGAACAACGACGCCAAGGAAGGCATCAAGAAAACCATGGCGATAACAAACGCCTCCGCCAGACGCCGCTAGTGGCGCCACAACCCATTCCGGTTTCAAACCGGTACAGCCCCCTACTGGAAATCCCAGATGGGAATTCCCAAACAGCACCTGGGCATTCAGGTCGCCCACAAACCCACACACAGCCGCGTGTCTGACAACAAGCAGGGGAAAAAACACGTTTACCGTGTGATAGTACCTGACATCGGAAATACTCGTGGGTAGTGAAAACGCTAGGCGACATTTCCAAAACTGGCTATACCTTACACATCACCCATGACGGCCTCCAAATTCATATTGTAACGACTGACCTTGCCCTCTTCAAGGAAGCAGACAGCTTGCTGAAAAGCAACTTCCTACATTTGTACACATGCAATAACCCAACAGAACAACCCCAAAAAGGTGGTGTTTGATCTAACGTCTTGCACCAAAACACAAGATATGCAGAATGATATTAAAGATCGCGGCAATGATATTCAGAAAATAGACCAAATTTCACAAAAGAGTAGCAGATCCCAGAGATCCCAAAAAAACACGCATATTGCAGCCGCAACGCTTTCTCTGCGTAACGGCCGCACAAGATAAAACTCTCCCGTCTCTAGAATCAATTACCAGACTGAACATGACCGTGGTGCACCCTCGCGTCTACAGCCGCAAGATGTTCCCCGATGTAGAAACTGCTCGGAAATAGGCCACACACACAAATACTGCTCGGCAATAGGCCACACACACACAAATACTGCTCGGCAATAGGCCACACACACAAATACTGCTCGGCAATAGGCCACACACACAAATACTGCCGTATAATAGAGTGAATACTTTTGCAACCCACTTAGCCATTAGACCTTCCGGGTCTCCTTTTTAGCTACTATCTTTTCTTATTTATTGTTCTCGGAATCTTAAATGTTTATTATATTTTATATTTAATTAATTTAAAAACCACACTGCCAAGGTAACGCTTAAAATGTTCCATTAAAATTCATATTTAAAATATTAACTTCACAACACGTTAAAATTATTATATTGTTTCGATTATTATCGTAAAATTATTAAAATCATTCAAAAATAAAATTTGTTTAAAAACTTGGGAATCTCCAACAGGAGGAGCGGTGACAATTAGCCTGCCCTTCGCCAGTTACCACGGGGTGGCACGGGGAGGCTGTCACCCAGACCTTGCTCCTCCTGTATTTACATTTTATATTTGATCACCTTTGTTTTAAAAACATTAAAAATATTAAAATGTTAAAATATTATATTAAAATATTCAATATAAAATATATTAAAATATTAAGACATTAAAATATAAAATCCACTATTTCATATTACTACATATTAAAACCAAAGATATAGTTTCATTATTACATATTATATAATATACATTACCATATGAAATATCATTAAAAAGTATAAGAACACGTCAACTATTATTACTAATATTACAATTAGTTCCAACTGTTGGTAGTCAAATCCTGTTCCTACTCTGTTACCCACTCAAAACAAGGTTTTCGCTGTTCCCTGACAGCCTTGCCAGCATGTGAGGCGCTACCGGGGCCCTCGCCCAGTAAACTGGGCGCCTCCCCTGGCCTCGCCTGCCAGGGCCATCAGCTACTTACCTTGTCCCCCCATTACCCGTCCTAATCTAATCTCTTAAATCATCGTTCAGGGTTTTGACTACTATGTATATGTTCTCTACGAATATTTCGATTTCTCTGTATACCTCTTCATCATATATATTATACTTCATCAAAGGCCATTGTTCTTCCTTTGTTTGTAAGATACTTCTTAGTTGTTTCTTCTCGTTTTCGAACATGATACACGTATATAAAATGTGATAACCATTTCGTTCTCCATTTCCACACTCGCACATATCTTCATTCACCTTATGTGTCCTTTTGAGGTAGCTCTTTACTTGTCCGTACCCACTTATCATCATCTTCATACTCTTACTCAATATTACTTTACTTTTATACCATTCCTCGATGTTGTTAATGTTATTTCTTGTTTCTTTACTTCCTTCCGATTGTTCCCATTCTCTTATTCATATTTTAATTGCTATTTCGTATACTTTCTGCTTTACTTCTTTGATGCTTAAAACTTCTCCGTCATCCACTCTATTGGTCCATCTTATACCATCTTGCGTGAAACCTTTGTATTCTATTACATCTAGATCAATCTGAATTGCTGTGTATTTTAATTTGTATATAATATTCTTGTTATGTATTTCATAGTCAATTGGTAGTAACTTATTTAATATTACTGCTGTTGCAAATTATGTGGTAGCCATCATATCGTATAATTTTATTAATATGTTTCTCTGCAAAGCTCTAAATTTCGTGACTAGTTGTACATTGTTTATTCTCGTATCCAGAGCTATAGATCCATATGATATTACACTTAAAAATATAGTTTTATATAATACGTTTCTTATTGGTATACTGTAATTTGCAGGTTTCCATATTTTGTATTTTAACTGATTGCATAATGTTTTAAGCTTTTGGTTGAGAAAGTTTACATTTGGTATAAATGTTAATCTATTATCCACTATAATTCCTAGATATTTAGTCTGTTTTACGATTTTTATATTTTTGTTGTTATATTTTATTACCGGTAGTCTTAAGTCCATATTTCCTTTTGCTATTATTCCGACCGTTTTCTCTATTGCCACTTCCAGCCCGTTTTTACCAACCCATGTTTTCAACTTGTCCATTTCGATATTAGCCTTTGATTCCAGTACTGCCGTATGAAAAAAGTCTGCCCACAATGCGCCGGGCCACACATCAAAGGCATCTGTCCCAAACAAAACGAAACCCCCGATATGTTGCAACTGCCAAGGCGACCACCGAGCAACATCAGAACTCTGGCCCAAGTTCCTAGAACAGGTTCAAAAACGCCAAGCTCAAGCTGACAATCTCAAGGCACAGCAACAACAAACATCTAAGTCAGTTTCAGTGCCGGCTAGAAACCTGGCTAACTACCAGAAAATCACTGACTCAAAAAACCTGCCACGAAACAAACCTCTTGTACGCACAGGCGTCCTTAGGTTTTAAAGAACCAGCTACAGTCCCCACTCTGCCAGCTCAGCCCTAGCAAACACAACCCCAGACAACCATTGCACACCCCTAAGTGTGCCGGGAGGACTTGGGGAGGCACCCCAGGACATGAACTCGCTAATGCTGCTATTGTCGGAGTCTAACTTCGCAGCCATCATGGCACACTTCCGACCCTACATGGCAAAAAAGCCAAACACTATCCACTCCACAAGAAAAATACTGGCTCCTTCTGGAAGCACTAAGTTCGTTCTCTGAATTTAAATAACCCTATCCTCCCCTCACAAAGTTGTCCCGGAAAACTCCTGGCAATTTAAACAAAAAATACAAACTCTGACGAGCGAAATAAACGCGAATTTTTAACCGACACCGACAGATCGCGGCACTCTGTCGTAATTAAATAACCGTAGCTGCACTCTGCGAGTAAAACTATCCCAGATAATAAGATGAAGCTCTCAAGTTGATTCTGCTAACAAGTCCACCAGTAAACGTTTTTAAAGACTTCTTATATTCAAAATAATTCATTGCAATAGACTGAACAATCCAAGAATTTCCAGATTTTAAAAATCAATTTAATCATGTAAATGGGACACACATTTAGGAAAAAAAGTTCTTCCCTACTCTATATTAAAATAAGTCATTTTAACTACATTACTATCCAAATTAAAAGCTTTTAATATCCCGATAAAAATTTCAACTTCAACGTAAAACACGACAGTGCCGCCATCTCTTGAGTGGAAGATGACGGCTCCGCCTACCGCGATACCTCTTCGCCAATCAGAGACCTCCGACCACGTGAACTAAAAGTTACAATTTCCAGCTCGCTTTTCAAGCTTTCTTTCACAAAATTACGAACTTTTTCAAAGAAATATTGAACAAATAACTTAATAAACTGTTTTAAACCATAAAAAATACAATCGTTTAAAACCAAGTTTCTTTACCAACTTTCAATCGCTCGTCAGAGTAGCACGCGAAACAAACGTAACTTTAAACAATTCAATTCCTCAACAGACACAATAAAATGCTTGCAAACTGTAAATATTATTTCCAGTCAAACAGCACCTTCCAATCACTCTTTGCAATACCNTGAACTCGCTAATGCTGCTATTGTCGGAGTCTAACTTCGCAGCCATCATGGCACACTTCCGACCCTACATGGCAAGAAGCCAAACAGTATCAAATCCACAAGAAAAATCCTGGCTCCTTCTGGAAGCACTAAGTTCGTTCTCTGAATTGAAATAACCATATCCCCCCCCCCCCTCACAAAGTTGTCCCGGAAAACTCCTGGCATTTTAAACAAACAATACAAACTCTGACGAGCGAAATAAACGCGAATTTTTAACCGACACCGACTTATCGCGACACTCTCTGTCGTAATTAAATAACCCTAGCTGCACCCTGCGAGTAAAACTATCCCAGATAATAAGATGAAGCTCTCAAGTTGATTCGACTAACAAGTCCACCAGTAAACGTTTTTAAAGACTTCTTATATTCAAAATAATTCATTGTAATATATTGAACAATCCAAGAATTTCCAGATTTTTTAAATCAATTTAATCATGTAAATGGGACACATNATTCATTGTAATATATTGAACAATCCAAGAATTTCCAGATTTTTTAAATCAATTTAATCATGTAAATGGGACACATCTAGGAAAAAAAGTTTTTCCCTACTCTATATTAAAAGAAGTCATTTTAGCTACATTACTACCCAAATTAAAAGCTTTTCATATCCCGATAAAAATTTCAACTTTATAATATACTCCACGTAAAACACGACAGTGCCGCCATCTCTTGAGTGGAGGGTGACGGCTCCGCCTACCGCGATACCTCTCGGCCAATCAGAGACCTCCGACCACGTGAACTAAAAGTTACAATTCCCAGCTCGCTTTTCAAGTTTTCTTTCACAAAACTACTACTTTATTCAAAGAAATATTGAACAAATAACTTAATAAACTGTTTTAAACCATAAAAATACAATCGTTTAAAACCAAGTTTCTTTACCAACTTTCAATCGCTCGTCAGAGTAGCACGCGAAACAAACGTAACTTTAAACAATTCAATTCCTCAACAGACACAATAAAATGCTTGCAAACTGTGAATAGTATTTCTAGTCAAACAGCACCTTCCAATCACTCTTTACAATACCAGTCACCTAGTCACTGTTTATGGAACAACTTTTTTTAGCAATGCATACCTTTTCCCAGGCCACGCCCTCGCGACGTACGATAACTTTAACAAACAATATTTGACATTTAAAATCCTCTTTGAATTCTATAAAAACACAAACCACCACCGAATCCACTCGTGGGCTTGTTGGTGGGAAATTAAAAGTCCTGCCTGCAATATTAAAAATTCTCGTATTTACCGAACAGCTAGGTGGGAGTTTGCTATACCAGCCTTCCTCCCCCTACCCAGCAGGCAGTGGGAGTATGGCAAACATTAACAGCCTGTCTACTGGGGAAACCTGGTGGACAAAAGCAGCTGCGGTGGGGAACTGCCGTAACCACAGCTTGCGATGAGACACTGTGCGGAGGGGCTTGCCTTTCCTAACCCACTGCATTTAAATAACACCACTGGGGGGTCAAGGACCCCTCCCGGGGCCTGGACTACCCCCGCCCTGAGCTTCGGCAGTGATGAGAAGTGACGACGGCTCAAATCTCTTCACGTTTTTATATTTCGTAGATGATCGGCATACATACTCAATACAGTTCATAAAAACAAAAAATTATTACTTTTAGTAAAAAAAAAAAAAAAANTTATGTTTAAAATTTAAATAAATAATTTTATTGTTGTGAACTACTTTCTTTCTTACGGCGCCAACACTAAAATATACACAACGAAGCGACCAGTCAGGTGATACAATGCTGTAGCAATGACAGTAAAAATGGTTTCACTGCCACGGAGTTGGTGGTTCTGAATTTCGCAGACCTGTCAGAAAGTGGCCTCCTTATACCGCACGTACCATAGATGAAAGTCATTAGTCACCAGTGAGCGGGGAGTTTGCCGCATGGTNACCTCTCAGCGCCACAGGTGGCAGGACTCGTGGAGCCCACCTTCCAGTCAAGACTGCAGTTTCCCGGCGAGTGGCTCACGTCGAAGTCGACACTTAGCTCGCTGCGTTAGGCCGGGATTGCGATGTCCTCCACGTTACACGTATCAACGCTACTCTTTCACGTGCACGTAAAACGTAGTCTGTGGTAATATATCATGATGCTTCGCGTAGGCGCGTAACCTTTGTGCACTGAAAGAAAATTTCAGGGATAAGTTTTGTTGCGTTTCGGATTGAAAAATCTCGAAATTCTTGTTATACAGGTGAATTTGCGTTTTAATATTGACGTGGCAAGAACAGGTTGCGAAAGTATGAAGAAGAAAAAAAACTAGGACATAGGCATAATCTCAAAAAAAAAAAAAACCAAATGTCTGTAGGAGATGTCAACATTTTTCGTGTACATCGAATAAATCGAATGTAATAAACTTTGATTTGCAGAGAAAATTCAAATTTTGTTCAATGAAATAAGTTTGCTAAAAATTTCAAACTTAACGGTAAACATTATGGAGTTCATGCATGCATTCTTACATCTCTGAGAAACATAATTAATAAACTGCGTCTTTGTAAAGCTCCCTAAATTTTACAGATTAAAAAATAAATAATTTTAGTCTAACATATATTACACTTTCGTCCTTATTCCCGGCAGAAAGTTATGTATGTAGTAGATGAATTAAAAACGAAGTAGACGGCATTGCGAATATAAAAACAAATCCATTAAAAGTAGAGATATCACAACAACGTCCCTAATGTTACTGTCCAGCGAGATCGCGTGGAGCAAAGTAACGTACCACGTATCACGCAATAGCTAGACATCAATAAACTTTTCCATCACATGAACATTACGTGGAATTATCGTAACAGATCTCCTTGGAATACATTAGTCAAGGTGCAGCCGGCTTACGTGAACGTGTTGCTCGTTACGTGTAACGTGAAACCCTAATCCCGACCTTAACTCTGCGTTGTCGTTATGCTAAAATACAGATCGCGTAACAGTATAATCATANCCGAAGCACGTCACACAAGCAGAAAATACGCGGATAAGAAAGAGTTCGTAGATTAATTAATACATTTTATTTTACGTGGTCATAAAACAGCAGTTTTTAGTTTTAGAAACGAAACTCCGTAATAAAATAGTAATGTATAGGTGTTTAAAATGAGATGCACAATAAAACGATACGTATCCAAATGTAACGAAAAAATCCAAAGTTTTCAGACACTCCAACCATGTGCTGCCATCTCCTTAGTTAAAGGCGCACAATCTGTTGCAACATACCCTTCCACGCTACCTGTTATCCATATCCCGAACTACTCCCAAAAACATATTATAGTTTTGTTGTTTAATATAACGTATTTATGCGCATATACAAATAATTTTTTTTTTCCCGCGAGCTCTGTATAATTTTTAAAGTAACATATATATCGTGTACCGCGTTTACGAACGACCCTACACACGTCCACCAAGCTCCGTTTACGAATGCAGCGCCATCAAAGCAGTTCACCAATTGCCACACGGAGCAGCACCTCCTGGACGCACTGACTCGCCACATCAAGGCCTATTCTTGACACACCAGTTGATGGCGAATGGATACATAAACGAAAAGTCGCGGCGATTGTCAACTGTCAAGAATGTGGCCATCTTATATGGTACACAGTATAACAGATCTCCTTGGAATACATTAGTCAAGGTGCAGCCGGCTTACGTGAACGTGTTGCTCGTTACGTGTAACCCTAATCCCGACCTTAACTCTGCGTTGTCGTTATGCTAAAATACAGATCGCGTAACAGTATAATCATACTGAATGAAGATAAACTTAAAGTTTACGTAAATTTAACACAACATAAAGGTAATGTAGTGTCAACCATATGATTAAAGAAACTTTTTTTTTTTTTCTGTATTTATTTGTATTCCAACAACTTCCGTTTAGATTGCANAAAGTTTACGTAAATTTAACACAACATAAAGGTAATGTAGTGTCAACCATATGATTAAAGAAACTTTTTTTTTTTTCTGTATTTATTTGTATTCCAACAACTTCCGTTTAGATTGTACGGTAGGTTAGTCACGTACGACTGCAGTTTAAGTTAAAATTCCGTATGTGTGTGTGTTAGCAAAGTGTTGACGCAATGTTAACGAAACTAGTCCTGTGTTCAATGTGAATTAAGTGCGACACAGGCACAGTTCAATGTGTCTACGCGCGCAAGGCACTGAACTCAGAGGCTCTCTTTTCGTTGGATACGCACCCCTTTGGAACTGTTAGCAGTATTTTTTTTTTTGCGTAGTGATAAAGTGAATATTGTTTTTCGCATCCGTGCGCTCTTAATATCAACATGTTATTTATGCCGGAATGTTCGTGCCCAATCGTAAAAATGCCAGAGTTTAACATTTTCTCTGTCACGAAATTAAACTTTTTCTCTATTGCATTTTAACATGTTAACAAACACCAGGTAGGTGTGAGTTAAAAATGTGTATCCAAACTTAGAACAACTCGTGAGGTTGTGTACTGTGTTTACTTTCTGAGAATCGCCCTGATCCTATCGGAATCCGTGGTGGCTTGCAGATGGCAAGTAGGTCGAATATGCGATTTTTATTTATAATCACGTGTTCAGACTAATCGAGAGTTATAGTCCCTGCCGACGATAATAGATAAAGTCCCGTCACCTTTTATGATTCATGTTCGGTCTTAGTTGAACCGGTTTTGAACCTGCTCGGCTCTATTGCCACGTTAATTGTGGCCTCGCCGACACACTCGACGACTCCGCGGTCTTGTATTTGTTGCAGTCTTCCTCATATTTGTTCTTATTTCCACTCATAAATGCTTTCTAATCTCTGTGCCGAGATTTACAACCCTTTATCCCGTCGCTTCGGCGCAAAATTTGTGCTCGCAAATTAAATGTCCATAGCTGAAGCGACCTGCTGTTATTTACTGTTGCGGTCGATAACCCAGTTGCCAATTTTCTTGTTCTGCGACCATGCAGGAGCTCTCTGTTTTGCCACAGTTCCTCGTGGTTGGAGGTTCTCGTCTGTATGTGCAGATAGTACAAACAATATCTATATTAACTATTTGAGTTTGTTTTTTGTGAATTTAATATCAGCACATACCTTTACGAAAATCGGATTGGTATTTCGTTCTTCTCTCTCTTATCTCTATCCTCTCTTGTCTCTCTCTTGTCTCTATCCACCCCTCTCTCTCTCTTGTCTCTATCCACTCTTCTCTCTGTCTCGTCTCTATCCACTCTTCTCTCTCTCTGTCTCTTCTCCATCCACTCTTCTCTCTGTCTCGTCTCTATCCACTCTTCTCTCTGTCTCGTCTCTATCCACTCTTCTCTCTCTGTCTCTTCTTCATCCACTCTTCTCTCTCTCTTGTCTCTATCCACTCTTCTCTCTCTCTTGTCTCTATCCACTCTTCTCTCTGTCTCGTCTCTATCCACTCTTCTCTCTCTCTGTCTCTTCTCCATCCACTCTTCTCTCTGTCTCGTCTCTATCCACTCTTCTCTCTGTCTCGTCTCTATCCACTCTTCTCTCTCTGTCTCTTCTTCATCCACTCTTCTCTCTCTCTCTTGTCTCTATCCACTCTTCTCTCTCTCTTGTCTCTATCCACTCTTCTCTCTCTCGTCTCTATCCACTCTTCTCTCTCTCTTATCTTCTTTATTCTCTCGTCTTTATTCTCTTGTTTTTCATCTCTCGTATTTCTTCTCTCTCTTCTTTATTTTCTCTCTTCTTTCTTTTCTCTTCTTTCTTTTCTCTCTCTTTTCCTCTTCTCTTCACTCCTTTTCTCTCCTTTTCTCTTTTCTCAAATTTTTTTTAAAATCATTATTGTTTTCGCAAAAATCATTTTACTATGAATCAGCGTTTTGTTTTTGAAAATTTTGTTTGTCATAAAATGTATACTTCAAATTCTTACTAAGGAAAAAAATGGTTAATTTTGCAACTTAATAAGACTATGGCAAGATAGCAAACAAATACATAAATTTCACTAAGTATATATAAAAAAATCATAAATGGAAAAATGTTAAGCTCCGAAATCTTTATTTCTTAGGAAAATAGAAAAAAGGCTTACATATAATATTTCACACACACATTCATACACACTTGTGATACTACGAAGGTCCTGGCACATGTTGGCCTATAGGCTAATGTTGATCAGAATTTAAGTGCACGAAACGATTGGATCCAATATGATTTGAGCAGAACAGTATTTCAGGTGTGTGTTTTGTAGTAACGACTAAAATTTTCTATTGGTTAATATGGCTTTAACACTAAATTAGTCTGTCCGAATACAGTTCATTTCCCTATAATAAATGGTTTAAAATATGAATATTAGATTGGCAGCGTATTCTTAATCAGGATACAACATCGAAATTAAAACTCAATTTAATCTCGACTCGAGTAATATTAGTGTGACAATTCAGTATTTAAACATATAAAGACTTATAAAATAATTGCAGATTGAGTAAATGGTGTGTCAATGTAGCAACGAATTTCAATCTCAGTCATCAGAAAAATAATAAAAAATTATCTTTAAATCGAGTTAGTTTTCTAGAACCTTTTCCCCCCGATATCAACTTCAATTTTTTTAGATGCTCTTCCAGTTTGTACATTTAAACAGTTATCAGCTCTACAGACACGTAATTTATGTTTCCATTGAATAAAATGTAGCCAAAAAAAATTGAGGCACACTATACATTCACGTAAAAAGAAGGCTGAATGCCACAGCAGTCGTGTAATGCGCAGTAGTTTAAAACACGTTCGCAGTCATAGAAAATATGTTCTGGATTTAACTTGCTTTGAAGTAAGCACGTTTTTGCTCGCTAACACTGCCTCAAACAACTTTATAAGACATTTTTAACAAAAGGATATAGTTTCATTGAATATATCATCTCGTAGAGATCGCCTTTACAAAAATGTTTCGCTTCAAAGTAAAAAAGCTGGTTTTAAATCGATGCTCTTTCTGTATACATTTGGAGGCAGTTTTAATACCTGTTCGTCAACTGCTTAGTAGTATGCTTGAAGGGCAGGACAACATTTTGAAAATAAATGTGAGTGTGATTTATTTAACATGACAACGGGCTTAAGCAAAATTGCTATACTTATCAATATATTTTCACGAAAAGTACGCAACTGATATGGATTTTGATAAATTCATTATTTTTGTTACGCCGGTTTAAAATAGGCTACTGGAAAATATACGGTTATAAGAATTGATTCGTAAAATTTTTTTTTTCATATTACGAGATGAAAATCCCTACAGAGGACAAACTATTTTATGATCTTATTGATGTAGGCTGACTTTTTTTAATCAATAGTTCTGTACAGTAGTGTTTATTGATATGCAAACACCGAAACAGATTGGGTGATTTTTCATACAGTGCATTGTAAAATTTTCTGTAGCACAGCAAAATTGCAATTTTCTATATCACTTTCTTTTTCTATAAATTTCCTTAAAACTAGACCCATAATCGGATTTTCTGTTCTTTACTTTTCGAAAGCTAGGTCAACAGTCCGCCATCCTCATGTGCGACATGGGAAATCTTAGAGGACGATTCATGTTGGTGAGTATCGAAAACGTAGATTCACAAGATGCAGTACTTCATCTAAAAGTTCCCACTGTTGCAAACAGTTCACATCTTTCCTTGAATACCTCTATTTTTTAAGGACAATTCGCTTGCCTTCTTCTGGTCTTGCAGAAAGGAATTGCTCCAATGGTTACTTCCTCCTTTCAAGGTAGTTTGATGCCTCGAAATACAAAGTTGCATCACAGTATTTTACATATTTTGTATTGTAATAAGAATTAAATGAGAAAAGATTACTGTGTAGTAGGGAATCGGGAAGCAGCCAACACACTCGTTTAAATTTGCAATGTCACCAACTGTAGTTATTGTTTGGAACTCATTATACGTAAATTCTTATTATGGTATAAATGTTTTTCTCAATCGTAATAAATGTGTACACTGAATCAGTGCTTTTTAAAATACCTCAAAATACAAATAATTATATTTGCTATTGTTGCATCCTATTAATATTAACAATTATTTCAAAAGAACAGAAAAAAATCTAAGTTATTTAGTAATATCTGTAACTTGTATTAGTAAAATTTTGTTTACTTTTTATACACTACATAAAAAGTAAATTAATGACTGAATCTGCGTAGGCAGAAATGAAGAGAAACACATTTGTTTTTAAACGCACATTGAATATTGTTTTAAATTAAAATTGAAATAAACTGTTTTGAGAGATGGGTTTTAAATGCCAATAGGTCAGTTACGTTTGGAGGGCAAGACATGATCCTGAGTCATGATCCTAGGAGGAGCGAAGTAGTTCCGGTGGGTGGATGGGGGGGGGTCCCCCTCTGTTCCCTTTCCAGCAATGGCTATGGGTACGGGCTTGAAATAAATAGTTTCACAATAAACTACAAAACGCTTTCAAAGTGTGTGAGGAAAGAAACATTTTCATGTACATGGAAATGCAACTTTAAAGTCATATTAATGTTAAAATTCCTTAATAAAACGAGGACAATATATTTTCTTAGGCCAGTGTATAAAAGAAATGTTGCTTTACGCTGACGCGTGATGCGTACTAACATAATTGTTTACGACTCCGCCTCAGCGTCACGTGATATCACGCCGNTACACTGCTCGCGAGCAGAGCGTATTGTTGGAAAGGTAATTATTGCGTTGTGGGAATGTTGAATTAACTATTTCGGAAGGGAAGGACCTCGCTCAAGTTCTTGCGTCTGACCCCGCTTCCGCTAAGGACGGCGCTGCTTGAAAGTACAAATCCCACCCTCGTCTGGGGTATACTTTCTTTACGTGGATAAACACATTGGCGACACGTCTAATAGATTTCTAAAAAAAACACGCGTTTTTCTAACATGTTGCAACGCAGTTTAAGGGCACTGCCTACCGGCTCGCAGCTGCAAAATTAAAAAAAAAAGGAAATCCCATGTTAAGGAAAATTTTGCCTCAGTACGTTAATTTTAAAGATAGGCGTTTTAAACAAAATTGTATTCTCTGCGAATTCTTTAGGAGAAGTTTCTTAAAGCGGAGATGTTTCCATAAAATGTACAGACTGTTTGCAAGGAATTTTGAAAATTAGTTTTTTTTACAGAAAAAGTACATATTGTCTATCAATGTTGAAAATATACGCTCGTAGGGATCTTCTCCTAAAAAAAATCGTGGCGAATACATTTTGTTTCAAAGGTCTATAATCTTGCCAATTTGTTATGTTTAATTTCTTTTGTGTAATTTAATTTTTTGTTATACATTTCTTAAAATAAATATCAAGTTAATAATTGCTGAACGTGTCACTATTCTCCAAGAAAGTTGCTTTGAATAGTTTCTTGTTTGAACCTGTTATCTTTAAAATGTTTACAGTAAGAAGGGATTTTTTTTTTAGCGTCGATTCACCATCGAAACACGTGGCTGCAGGCTGTATGAGCAGGACCCTCAACGAAAGCCGCATCGTGCCGGCTCCCGCGCGAAGTGCGGAAACGCCGAGAATACGGACATGGTAATTCCTACGGTCGCATCACAGTCGGGTGAATCCGTGTCCTTGGGCTGTGCAAGGGTGGTAATTACCCGCGTAATCACCTGGCGGGCGGGAAGGTAGCAGAAACAACCGCGGGCTCTCGCGTCTCGCCGAGGTGCCGGCGTGTCTCGCCTTCTGGCTGGCGCTGGTCGAGGCCCGCGAAGAAACGTAAGAGTTTTCCTCGCACACAGTGTGTCGCTTAGCAAGGAAGTTAAGAATGTGTGCACTGTTTAGTGCCGTTCGACATTCGAGATCGTCTTGTCCAGGCAAATGAATCGCGACGCCTCAGCCACCCCATGCCGTCAGATTGTGACGAAACTTCAAACGAAGTCGCCGTCGTAAGGGTGACAATGGAAGACTGCGAAAGAGGCGTGGATAACGCAAGCACCTCGCAACAATGCAGGTGGAGCCTGGAGGCCGCTAGTGACGCTGCTGTAGGCTTCTTGATGGTAGAATTAAACCCTGCTGGTTGAGTTAGCGCCTATCGGACTNGGCCGCTAGTGACGCTGCTGTAGGCTTCTTGATGGTAGAATTAAACCCTGCTGGTTGAGTTAGCGCCTATCGGACTTTGGAACGTTAGTCTTTTCTGGCGGTTATTTTGGGTCTCCCAGAGCGCTCTCGGTACTTGACAGCATGTTTTCCGCCGTGTTCCAGTTATTCCAACACCGTCGCTCGCAGTTCGGTCGCAAAGAGCCAGGCGGCAGGCAGTTCAACGGAACCCAGCCTCCCGTTGCCCAATATTCGCCCCGTATCAAACTTGAAATTGTTCGAGGGCCGAGGTCCGCTGAAGTTCACTCCACACGCACATTTATCACACTGCTTATAATAAGAGGTATTTTATAGACATTTTAGAAAAAAAAATTACAATAAAAGCTGATTTTTTGTGGAGACATTTGTCTCCACGAAAATACCATAAGTTCCCATCGAAGCGAAGCAAGCCAACGCTGCTATCTTAAAAAAAAAAATTGCTTCCAAAATATTGTTTTGGAGGTAAATGTATCGTTAGCAGTTGGTTGTGGAACAAAATATGTTTTAACAACTTTAATAAGTCTTTGTTACTAATGCAGGGTCTGCTATATAGAAATTTCACCTCCGGAAATGCTTTAAACAAAGACTTCTCGCGCGGTAGCCTCAGTATGCGAGTGGCTGATTTCCTTGTGGCGAGACTTTGAAGTCGCGTTCGTATTTGAGCGCAGGTCACCGGCTGCTCCTTTCCTCAAAGTAAAACCCATTACCCACTGCAACGGGAAGATGCCGAGTGTTGTGTCGTTTACAGCCGGGTCTGCATTCTGCAACCTGTAGTTGTTGCGGTGTGTTAACTGTTCGGGGTCGGAGATTGCTTCGGCGGTTTTTCCCACGAGTAATCGACCTCAGGTTCGCGTCGTGACGGGGAACTTCACTAAGGCTCCCGCCGACCTGGTGTCTGAAACGCGCTGCAGTCTTTGAAATTCACGTTTACCCACGAAACTATCAAACGTGCGTCATGGGTGCTGATCTGTGAAAAGATCGCACACTTCGGATGCGACCTATCGAGCACTTTCAAGACGTCACGCACGTTATGAATACTATTTCACAGCACTCCAACGTAGCTAAAAATCGATTTTTTTTAAAGCACTGTGCGTTAAAATATAAGAGTCTGATACATACAGAAATACCCGAGGGCCCAGCGCTGAACCTTGTAATAGACTTCCCGTCAATAAAATAATCCCCGTTTACCGCTTAGTCACATAAGTACACGCAACACGATAACGCTCTACGCCAGTTAAAAACCTTGCGCTTAGTGGCGATAGCGCACTTGATGAGCGCAGCAGTATAGCCCTTAACGCTCCCGCGCTTCTGGGCCTAAACGCAAAAAATAGCTGCTTATTACATAGGCGCAAGGTGAAAATCACCCAGGGATTGGGCGAAATTTTGTTTCGTAGGCGCCCTGGACGCTATACCGAATCAGATTTGCGCAAGTACCCCCATTTGTTAAAGCAAAGTCGCGCATATTACGCCGAGAGTAACCCTGCATCGCATCGATTTAAAGACACTGCGCACGATCAAATTCCCCATTATAGCCAGACTGTTTCCTAAGGTACGTGTAATTGGTGGTTCGGGTTTGACTCAGAAATTGGAGAATAGAGAAAAAAANTAGCCAGACTGTTTCCTAAGGTACGTGTAATTGGTGGTTCGGGTTTGACTCAGAAATTGGAGAATAGAGAAAAAAATCGACTATCAGTGTTGAGATGATCCCAATGAGTTAGTAGATAGGCTGAGACTTCTGATTGCTTCGCAGGCNAAAAAATCGACTATCAGTGTTGAGATGATCCCAATGAGTTAGTAGATAGGCTGAGACTTCTGATTGCTTCGCAGGCAGCAGGAAACCGCTCGCACACGAACGAAAAAATGTAATTATCGAAGAACTTGCGGAGGCGGGCTACATTTCGAAATGAGCAGGTATGCAGTTGCCAACGAACTGCACAAATACGCTAGGATAATCTGACCTGATCGAAATGCAAGACTTTGCCTGTGTGAATAAAGGTCACCGCTACATTTTGACCATAATCGATACTTTATCCGAGTTCGCCTGGGCCAGGCCGCTCAAGTCGGAAGAATGCGCGCGACATCACGAAAGCCGTGGCGGATGTGTTGCGCGAAGGACGCATACCGAAAAATCTCCACACCGACGATGGTAAAGAATATTTTAGTGCAACTTTTCGTGCACTGATGAAAAAGTATTGCATAAATCGTTATTCTACATACTCTGGGCTCTAGGCCAGCATCGCCGAGCGTTTTCGCAGGACGCTCAAAGCTAAACTGTGGAGACATTTAATGGCGAACGGAAACTACAAGTGGTTGGATATGCTCCCAAAACTCGTTCGCGAGTACAATTCTACCGTTCATTCTACCACCTGCATGAAGCCCGAAGACGTGAAAAACGACTCCCTGGTTCGGACCGTGTATGCTATTCCGAAGAGGAGGGACCCACGCAAGCCTAAAGCCAAGATCGGCGACTTGGGTGCTTGTTTAAAAGGGGGCAGCGGTGGTGCAGTGTCCAGGGCGCTCGCCTCCCACCACGGCGATCCGGGTTCGATCCCCAGCGGGTTCACTCCCGGGTTTCATTTCTGTCATGCCCGGGGGTGACGGTCACCTACTAGTCCCAGCTGGAAAGACCGTCACTAGGTGGGTGTCGCCTTGCCCTGGGTGCACTCCCCACACGCCATTATTATTATNGCTGGAAAGACCGTCACTAGGTGGGTGTCGCCTTGCCCTGGGTGCACTCCCCACACGCCATTATTATTATTGTTAAAACAAATTGGGAGTTTTCCACAATGGCTTTCGGTCAGAACTGGTCTGCAGAGTTGTACATGATGGTTCGTATACGACACTCGTACCCACGCATGTATTGCCTCGAGGACCTACGTGGCGAACCCATCATTGGTGGATTTCACACCGAAGAGATCTGGCCTACGCAGTTTCCAGACGTGTATTCGCTGGAGAAGGCGCTGAAACGACATAATGGTCGCGTGTACGTGCGGTGGCTGGAACACTCCAAACGTGATGACTCCTGGATCGCCGAGAGACACATTTTGGCGTAAAAACCCTGCTAAAAGTTTTATTTAATGTAAACATATTATTTTTAATATAATAAATCGTCACATGTGTGCTGAGAAGTTCGTTCTTTCACTTATCTTCTTGTTGTCCCCCCAATGCCCGCGGGCTGTTATGTATGCACACATTGGTGCGAGATTAATTCTCTAAATGTTTAAGGTTGGAGTAAAACTATGAAGAGTTTCAAACATATAGGTATATATTCTTAACTTTGTGTATGCATTTTTTTTTGGGTGTGCTAACGAGAACATTATTTTTTTTTACTCTATGTTGTTTTACATTTTATGTGATCGACCTAATAAATATTTATTCTATAATTTATGTTTTGCGTGTGAAATATTCTAAGCCTTGTTGACTACCGTGAAGCTGATTATGAATAGATGGTGCAGGCACTTCTATACATCATATTTTCCCTGTGCGCTGACTTTAATTTGATTTTAAAGGTGTTTGGAATGTACGTGAAGGGAGTTTTATTTTTCTAAGGACTGTTTGTCTTTTTTTCACCATCATGTTCTGTTTATCCCCATCAGTATGATGTCTTTTCTTCATAAACCAGTATGTTATATCTGTTTTGCATACATCAGTAAGATAACGTGTATATTTTTTTCATCAGTAGGTTAACGTGTGTATTTTTCTCAAGTGTCGAACCTGGACCCTCATGTCAGTGTTCCATTGTGTGTATTCTCGAATGGGAAGACAGAAGTGTGTGTCTTTTTTCCGATGTGTTAAAGTTTTTGTGATAAAATATATGCATTCGTGAATTCTTTTTGCAACTCATTAAAGTTTTACATGACAAATGAATGTGCAGTCGCTCTCTGTTGGAATAATAAATATTTATTCTATAATTGATATTTTACGTGCGAAATATTCTAAACCTTGTTAGTTGGCAGTTCAGCAGGAAGGGCACAGTCCAACTCCCGGCTGCCAACTCATGAATACTGCATGCAGTGCCAACATTAACTCCGGCCGTCTCTGCAGCCACTACACAGCATGTCTAGAGATAATTTTCGAGACCGCCTTCATTTTCAATTTATTTAAATAAAGAATTACGTTCATACATATAAAAAATATCGTACGTTTTTTTNCGAGACCGCCTTCATTTTCAATTTATTTAAATAAAGAATTACGTTCATACATATAAAAAATATCGTACGTTTTTTTTAGCGATGCCTAGAGTCTCGTTGAAGATTTTAATTTTGTTTGGTTTCTTTGAATTATAACAAAACTGATATATACTAAATATTTTTTCCTTCGCCAACAGTGTTTTTTTTAACTTACGTGAGCAGGACATAACTAGAGATAAAAAAAAATATTTTTTTTTCTAACACATTTATATATGCACACATCACAATATTCTTCTTCTTCTGCATAATGCAAGGAATTCTTTTTTTAACAGAGTNAACACATTTATATATGCACACATCACAATATTCTTCTTCTTCTGCATAATGCAAGGAATTCTTTTTTTAACAGAGTTTCTTCTCTGAATGATGTATGGCATTACACACACACATAATATATTTTTCATGCACCATGAGTTCCTCATAATATTTTTTTTTTTTTGTGTATCATGGGTTATCATAACTCCACAATCTTAGGGCTTCGGCATTGCATGGGGTACAGCAATATCTTTTATTTTTGCATTTGTGAAGTTTTGTGGCGTAAGTCTCGACGATCTGTCGAAACGGCGGGCAGTGGCAATGCTTGTGAAGGTCAACAAAGTTCGTTCCCATGGGGAACACATTGCGAATCGTCGACTCTTGGCATCTTCAGAACACAAACACAGGATAATAGTAAATTATGGCAGAGTCCAGCATTGCCGGAATTTCCTCGTACGGAATATTTCCCTCGTCCCAACTTAGTCCGTGCGTTTCGTACGTCTGTAGGCGATACGTCTGTTGCGTGGTGCGGTCGAGGTGCTTCCATGGACATGGCGGTAAAAAAAGTGAAAACTTTGGGTTTCTCATCTTCATCGCTGTACGAGATGGCAATCTGCTTGATGGTGTAATAGTCCAACGAGCGAAAACCTTGGATGTTGCATACATTTCATACGATTTTTGTTATATAAAAAAAATTTAAGTTCCCATGCACACACGGAATTTTAAAAAAAATTTTACAAAGTCATTTAAAACTTTGAGGTTCATACACATCGAGCACCTGTGTTCTGGGTTGGTTTCCTCGCTGGGTGGTGCTTGCCAGTACATTTCTTGAAGGGAAGCATCTTCCATGGGCGCAGCTTGCAAGTAGATAACTTGCATGGGGACGTCGTCTTGTACGGGGACGTCGTCTTCCACGGGCGCAGACGTCGCCAGGGCTGCTCGGCGGGCCTTGCACCAACCCCTGCGATGCGGCATGTCGCGAACCGAGGTGGTGCAGCCCTCGCTAGTAACCCTCCTTGCATGGGAGGCTATTCCGTATGCAGGTAGACCGGCAAATACTTGAATGCGGTCGACATTTCGCAAGGTGAGTAGACCAGGAGAAATTCTTTCGGCAGGTACGGTAACTCGTCCTGTTTGTCCAAGGCACTAAGCGAGCGCACCCTTCCAAATGCCAAAATGGCCAAAAGGATTTTATGGCCGCTCGGACAACACGTGTAAGTTTCTAAGATAGAGAAAAATGACTGCTTTCCCGAAGGGGCTCGGGGTGCGTCTTATAAAGAGTTTTTAAGGGGAAAAAATTGTCCGCCCTCACGATTAAAGTAGGCCGCCGATTTGTCTGAACGAAGGTTTCCGAAAACACCCGAGTAATTAGCCAACGAGAAACATTGGCGGGGCCATTAAATATATTGGAAGGGGGTGGAAGGGAACCGACTAATTGGTCGAACGAAGGTTTTCGAAAACACCCGAGTTATTAGCCAATGAGAAACATTGGCTGAGGAGTTAAATATATTGGAACGAGGTGGGAAATTAGCCAATGAGAATCAGGCGTGGGGCAATTGGTTAATTAAATATATTGGAAGGGGGAAGTGGAGGGGGTCAGTCGTCTGCTGAGCGCGATGCTGGAGACAGCACCAGCAATGTAAAACAAATAAACAAAAAACAAGATGGCGGATGGTGGCTGTGACAGCTACTAATATGGCGGAATGAGTACAGGTGGAGGGAGTGTGGGGGACCTACGGAAATTTGAGTTTTTTTTAAATAAACTTTTTATAAATTTTTAATAACTTATGATATTTTTAATTAAAAAATAATAATTTTTATTTCTTATTTTTTTTGTTATATATTTGTTTAATTTTGGTTTGTAGGTCAAGGTTAAGGTTACATGGATCCAATATGGCGGCCGTTGCCTAGCTCCTACGTCAGACACCGATGCCCGATACTCACCATAATAATACTACTACTTACTACTCCATTCTCACCTCGACTGTCCCTCTTCGGCTCTCAAAACCTCGATTACAAGAGCCTCCCAAATGTGTTTACTCACTCTCACTCGCCTAAAAACTAAAATCGTAAATATTTCGCACTGAAACATATTCACTCGATTTATTGTGATCTACCATTCCATCTGAGCGACAACTGTTTTGAATTCCATAGGTTGTTTGGAGATTTCGTTGAAGTCATTTTCTTTCTTAAAAACGCAATATCTACTTTAAAAAGTTAATTACTTAAAATTTATAGTAAATAGCAATCTTATATGTGAAAATTGTGATGTTTTCATAGTATTTGTTGAAAGTAATTTTTCAGTAATTTCGCTTTGGTAACGTTCTACTGTAAGCTCGAATATTGCTGATATTCCTGCAATTCAGTTTCAGTTTTTTCTGTATTATTACGAAATATAAACTCAACGTCCCTATCTGTCGCATGTAATAATTGTTCCTTCTTTGTGTACAATCGTCCACTTCGCTGTAGTCTTCACTTCATGGATTAGGCATTTTCGTCCTGTCCGGCCTCCCAAGTGTTTCTTTCCACCCACTACAGAGATGTCTTAAATTGCAATGTTTATCACCTGTACTAAAGTAGGGGAGGACTACAATATGTATATTTACAATGGTGAAGGTCTTCAGAGGAAATAAAGGCCATTCACCGCAAAGTGAGCAGTAGTTATAAATAGGGCATTCGGTGCCAACGGAGCTGGAGTCGGGACACATGACACCGAATCGCCCCGGGCGATGCATAAACTTCATGCTCTTGCATTCCATTTCGCGGCTGCCATTTTGTAAGCCAGTACGTAAACTTCCGGCTCTTGTATTCCACTTAGACGGCGGCCGTTTTGTTTTTTAAAATTTAAAGAAAATATTTTTAAAAATGTACAAAAATTTTCAAAGGTTTCAATTTTTTTTTTCGAACACTCCATGGCGATCATTTTGTTGCGCAACATAGCCTCAGGCGGTGTCCCCAGGACGACTCCACAACTTTATAACATTGCCTCAGGCATGTACCTACAACGACTCCACGACTGCATAACATAGCCCCGGGCGTGTCCATAAGACGGCTCCCCAACCGCATTACATCGCCCGAGTCTATGCGTTCACATCGTCCGAGGCTATGCACCTTGCATTCCATTTCGAGGGGGGGCCGCGGTGATGCAGTGGATAAATGGCATGCAAAACTTCATGATCTTGCATTCCATAGCGACGGGGAGTCGTGGTGATACGGTAAATAGACAACTCACTGCCCGAGGCTGTGTCAGTCCTCGAACATTTCATGGCAGCCATTTTACCACATAGCCTCAAGCGTCTCCCTACGACGACTTCCCCGACTTCATAACATAGCCCTACATCATTCAGAGAAGAAACTCTGTTAAAAAAAAAATTCCTTGCATTGTGCAGAAGAAGAAGAAGAATATTGTGATGTGTGAATATATAAACGTGTTTAAAAAATTAATTTTTTTTATCTCTAGTTATGTCCTGCTCACATAAGTTAAAAAAAACACTGTTGGTAAAGGAAAATATATTTAGTATATATAAGTTTTGTTATAGCAGGCGTTGCAGCATATTAGCAATTATTTTCCTGGTACAGTCGGAGCCAATCTTACTCCATTCTTCCTTGAAAATTTTCTCTAATTCTTTTGTGGACTTAATTGTTGTAGTAAGCAGTCTTCTTTTGAGTTCATTCCACAGATTTTCTATGGGATTCAGGTCAGGTGATTGAGGTGGTGTGTTAATGACTCTGGGACAGTTATACAAAAACCAGCCCTTGACAATGTACGACTTGTGTTTTGGGTTATTATCTTGGTAGAACTGAAACGTGTTCCTAATGCCCAGATTATCAGCACTTTTGTGTAGGTTTGATTTCAGGATATTGAGATAGTTTTCCTTTTTCATTGTCCCATTGACACGTACATCCTCTCCAACATCTGCTGAAGATATACAGCCCCAGATCATAATACTATCTCCACTGTGTTTCACAGTAGGTTGTATGTTACCAGCTTTTAACTCCTCATTTGGCTTGCGCCATACTGTTACCATGCCATCCGAATCAAACACATTCAATTTCGTCTCATCAGCAATAATAACATCATTGCGCCAGCTTTCATGTGTCAGCGTGGCCTTTTGCGAACTTAAGTAGTTTTCTTCTAATCGCCTCATTAATAAAAATGTTTCTTTCTATGTACCCTGCCAGTATATCCTGCTCTTCTGATAACTCGTCGTATGGTTTCTGGGTGGACGTTCTTTCCGCATTCATCGAGTACCTCCGTGATAAGTTTGCAAGCACTAATTTTCGGATCGTTCTTTATTTTCCTGATTACTAGACGTTCTTCTCTCTTGCCTAGTTTCTTTGGCTGTCCTTTTTGAGGTGCCGAATCTATTCAGTCTTCCTTCTCAAATCTTGTTATGATGTCTCCGACAGTGGACCTCGGCAGATTCAAGTGCTCCGAAATTTCTCGTTGAGATTTCTTATTTGCATGATGAAAAAAAACCAGCTGCCGCTGTTCAAAAATTGTATTCTTACCCCTACGTCCCACTTGCCTGACTGAAGCAGCCAACAGAGCTGCCCAATTCAAGCTCTCAGCGCAGAGAGCGTGAAGGGAATGACACGAGGTACGAACGCAATGTGCATCGTACCTGTGCCACGCGTCCACCACAACTGGCCGAATAATAAAGTGACGTACTTATGCAGCACGCGAGGACAAAATATTGTGTTCCATTAACTTGCACTGCTCATTTCAGTTAAGGTATATTATTGCATTTCATTTAAAGCACACAAGAATGATTGTGCAATATGTTTTATGTTTATCTTCATTTCTAATGTAACATAAGACCATGGAACTGCGATAATCATCGGTGGCCGAATATTAATGTGAGCCACTGTGTGTGTGTGTGTATGTGTGTGTGTGTGTGTGTGTGTAAGCTATTCACGGTAAAGTGAACACGTTTAAGGCTCTTCCGGCAGGCATAATAACCAAAATACTGCATTATATTTTATTGTGGCCTGAGACGTAAACTTTAGAGAGCAGTGAAACGTGTATATGCACTGTGTTTATAAGTCCCATTAAAGTTTGCACGTCAACAATTGCCGAAACGATAAAAATAAGCTGAAAATAACTTTTAAGCGCGGATTTACAAAGTGATCACTTTACCGTGGACAACCTATAAGATTATATTTCGCGCTGATGATTGTGGCGTGATGTCACATTTGCGCAGCGCAGCGCCTTTTGTTGTTTCGTAAGAAAAAGTAGTCTCTCGTTTACGGGCCTAGAAATCAGCACATGCTAGGCTTATAAATTGTATCTTCCACATTTTGAAATGTATCTTGAGCAGCACACTTCGCAGCTGAATATCCAACCAGAATTGCGTTTCAAAGATTTGTCTTTTTTTTTTTTTTTTTTTGTCGGTTGCTGCAACAGTTAAGACGAAACTTCGTTCCCACCGTCGCATTGACAACTACCAAACGGTGGATACTTCCGACGCAAATGAAAGCAGTGTGGCCACATACGTATGTAAAAGTTACAGTTTATTTTGTTCAAGGACTTGGACTTGACGCAATCGAGCGTCGCGCCTTTGCTTGCTCGATTCATCTTCGAACAGTTGCAGGATGCTTTAGAAACCAGTAAAGACAGTTCAGCAGCCAAAACACAGTTGACTTAATTACCAGCTGATGCAGCACTGTGTGCGCATGGTCGAAGTACCGAGACCAAGCATGTTAACCCTCCGGAAGCATAATCACGCTGAAAGAAATGCTTGGCAGTTGGGACAAACAATATTTCGTTACCTCAGTAACAGTGTTACAACTCATGATTTGTTTTCTTTTTAATTAACTACGTTACAATGTGCAATATGGTGTCCCTGTTACGTGTAAAATTTTTAAAACTTAAAACTGACGGCCATGCCTTGGTGTGGAATAATGCAGCATGACAATGCGTTGTAGTATNCGTGTAAAATTTTTAAAACTTAAAACTGACGGCCATGCCTTGGTGTGGAATAATGCAGCATGACAATGCGTTGTAGAATGGCCGTTCTGTTGATAAAACACTGTTCCTCCTGAAAAATAAAACAGTCTATTTTGAGTTGTAATACTATAGTACTGAGGTATCGATTTGTTCCCTTCAACAAAATTGTGTTTAAATAGTGCCAAATAAGTATTTTGTTTCGGTAATTTTTTTTTTCGAAAAGCGTTGTGTAAAAAAAATTACCATTTTCGTTATGCTAGTGTCGTGTTGAGTTACATTTGTGCACCTTAGTAAACACACACACACACATATATATATAAATAAAATGTGGAACACGCAAGAGATTAGAACCCGAAGCTTATGCTGTCAATTTTGACAGTTTACTCGTCAACATACCAGTACCGCATTAAAAATGTAACTAGTGTGACAAAACTACATACATACATACATACATNTAAACACACACACACACACACATATATATATATATATATATATATAAAATGTGGAACACGCAAGAGATTAGAACCCGAAGCTTATGCTTTCAATTTTGACAGTTTACTCGTCAACATACCAGTACCGCATTAAAAATGTAACTAGTGTGACTAAACTACATACATACATACATACATACATGTATACATACATACATGTATACATACATACATACATACATACACTGAAGAGCCAAAAAAACTGGTGCACCTGCCTAATATCGTGTAGGGCCCCCGCGAGCACGCAGAAGTGCCGCAAGACGACGTGGCATGGACTCGACTAATGTCTGAAGGTATGCAGGAGGCATTGAAATCTGCGCCAATTCGAGAAAGGGTTGCACGTCTGTCACGTTTAATGATTCTCGTCAGTCGCCGTTTGTGCCGTTCGTTCACGTTCTTTTTCCAGTCACAGCGATGTCTGAGATTTGATGTTTTACCGGANCCGTTTGTGCCGTTCGTTCACGTTCTTTTTCCAGTCACAGCGATGTCTGAGATTTGATGTTTTACCGGATTCCCGATATTCATGGCACACTCGTGAAATGGTCGTACCCGAAAATACACATTTTATCGCTACCTCGGAGATGCTATGTCCCATCTCTCGTGCGCCCACTATAATACCACGTTCAAACTCACTTAANTTTTATCGCTACCTCGGAGATGCTATGTCCCATCTCTCGTGCGCCCACTATAATACCACGTTCAAACTCACTTAACTCTTGATAACCTGCCATTGTAGCAGCAGTAACCGATCTAGCAACTTTGCCAGACGCTTGTTGTCTTATATAGGCGCTGCCGACCGCATCGCGTTACTCTGATTGGTTCCATACCTCTGTTATTTGCATACGCACGCCTATACCGGTTTTTTTTGGCTCTTCAGTGTACTTACATACATACATACATACTTACATATACTTACTTACATTCATACATACATACTTACATACATACATACATACTTACTTACATACATAATTACTTACGTACATACATAATTACTTANTGTACTTACATACATACATACATACTTACATATACTTACTTACATTCATACATACATACTTACATACATACATACATACTTACTTACATACATAATTACTTACGTACATACATAATTACTTACGTACATACATACTTGCATATATACTTGCATACTTACATACATACTTACTCATTTACTTAGTTACAGATTTATTTAGATTTTATTTTTTCTTTCATTTGAAATGATACCGTCGAGATTTATACAAACATTGCGCTTCACCAAGCCACACCGAAAAGCACTAATGGTATTCTTATTGTCACATAAATTGTAAACGAACGTTTAAGCTGTATTGGCTCACATATTCGCGTAATTCGGCCACAGCACAGCCAACCAAATGAAGCCCGGTAATGTAATAATTTGATTTTGTTGTTTCAATAAATTAAGGCTTTGACAGCGTTAGATTGTTCGAGCCAGCATAATATTTGCTCAGTTTTAGACAGTTTTCCAGTACTCGTAAAAATGGTTTTGTGAACGAAATACATGCTGCTTTTGTCGAAACAAATAGGTGTTTGGCCAGAAACATTATTTTCAATCACGTTATTTGGTTCAAATAAACGTATGTGGATGTTTTGAGCAAGAGCAGTTTGGTTGTGTGGACAAAATATTGTTAAACGTAAACAAATACTCTCCGCTTAAATTTATTTGGTACCAGCAATTTAATATTTTTTCCAGTGTACCCCCTCGTTCAGGAGGTTGTCGGTTCGGTCCCGCTCAGCTGCGCTGGGGTGTTTTTCCGTCCCGTACCATACTGATTGCTCAGTTTTCTGATTTAAACATTTTTCCTTCAGTCTGCAAGCTTTCGTCGACCAGTCTGTGCAAAAGCGTTTTTTAGCTGGATCGTGGTCAGTTGAGAAATCTGTCGTTAAGAACTTTATACTCGTTACTGCTTGTGTGCCATCGAACACGCTGGCTGCCTTTTCCAAAGGTGACTTGTGCGAAGAACTGACGTAGAAGCCGTACGTAATTTATCCTGTTTACTAGTTTTAAAATATTAAGTCTACTGGCTAATTAAATTCAAAACCGCCATGAAGTTTAATTCAGAACCGCCACAATTTCCGTATCTCATCGTTTCTGGAAATTAAATAAGTGTTGTGTGGAGAAATAGAAGCTACCCTTAATTTGTGAACTTTATTGTGATTTTGTTGATATTGGGAATCAAACAGGCGTGTGATGTATGTAGGTCAGAAATTCAAATCACTATTGTACGGTCGGCTTAAATGTATTGCGATTAAGTGATTCTCTTACTGAAGCCTAAACATTGGAATTATTGCAAACTTGGTTAGTAATGATGGTGATCCAGATTTTTACAATTCTGCGAGCTAGCTTCGCAAAGTTTTATGCCAAACAAATAATTTATCAGAAAACCTTTGTGGCAATAAAATTATTTTGCCGCGTTAGTGGAATGACCGAAAAAAGCTATTGCGACATATTTTCCCACAGTTAAGACTAATGATCTTTAAACATTTGTTGAGAGTTGTTTAAAATATGAAAAACTGCAATAATACCACGCTAGCTTCATTGAAACATGTTAGTGCAGATTATAGCGATTCATAAACCTTGAATGAGAACGAAGGCGTGTTGGTATAAAGAACAAAAAATGTGTGACGGAGACAAGGAAAAAAGGGCAAAGTTAGGAAATTTCATGTTTTATCAGACTCCGGCGAATGAAAGTGTTAGACACATACGAATTTCATATAGTTATTTGAAAACTATCGAATTCAAACAGCTGGGGTTTTTTTTTGTCACTGGACTATAGATTGTTTCACACGCTCTGGACGGCTTTGAACCAATAGAAAACAACGATCGGCAGAATATCCCAATCACGTCCATCTAAGTCAACAAGGAAGCGGAATCCTTCCTGTTGGAGTATGCATTACAAAAGATCGCGAATTCTGCACGTCTTTAGTGATGGGAGATTATACGAATGCGTCTTTTGTTATCGCGAATATCTCCGTACAACAATTCAAAATAATTGTTTGGTATTGACGATCACAGCTCACGTTGTTATGGCGTGTGTGGGGTGTTTGATAGCGTCTTGTAACTCTCTGGGCGTTGCTGACGGCTCGTAATCGGCAATGACAACCACACCGTGCTGAGACATTTGCATTTGAGCGCTGTGCAGCCTCTGACTGCTCTGCATCTCCCTCTACTCTCTCCCTTCTCTACACTTTGTGATGTCGACAGAGTGCTTCCGAGAACAGGGGCAGCGGTGGCGTAGTGGCCAGGGCACTCGCCTCCCACCACGGCGATCCAGGTTCGATCCCCGGTGGGTTCACTCCCGGATCTTCGCATGTGGGAATCGTGCCGGACGATGCCGCTTGCCGGCGGGTTTTCTCGGGGTACCCCCATTTCCCCCGCCCTTGCATTCCAGCGCCGCTCCATTCTAGGGTTTCATTTCTGTCATGCTCGGGGATGACGGTCACCCACGGGTCCCAGCTGGAAAGACCGTCACTCGGAGGGTGTTGCCTTGCCCTGGGTGCACTCCCCACACGCCATTATTATTATCCGAGAGCTTTCACGGGAAGACCTCGAAAGCACCCCGCTCAACCGTCACACAGCAGTGGCGAAACTGCGTCTCCAACTTAGGAGCTACCCTATTGGAGGAGGGAGGGACACACCATTTTGTGGCAGCCGTGAAATGTTTTGTTGGTATTCCACCCTGTCAAATGTTTCCGCAGTGAACGCAGCATGTTTTAGTTGTCACCACTAGATTTTTGTGGCCTCTAAAAATTGATTTGTGGTGGGTACAAAAAATATTGTGTTCACCACATAAAAAGTTTGGCATTGTGAATACCGCAACAAAACACTTTGAGAACGCCGCAATTTATTTTTCTGGCGTAGGTCTTTAGGCGCTACTCTTAACAAGTTTTCGCTTCTCTTAAAAATTTAATTTTGGTATTGATCTTAACCTAAATCAAAATCTGCATAAAAGATAAAGACTAAGATAAAATATAAAAACTAAGATGTATGTAAGAACCAGAAACACACAAAAACACTTCATCAGAGATTATATACAAAGTATCAATGCATCTCTGAGAACAAAAACTGTTTTTGTGCCCATTTACTCTCATTTTTATTTTTGCCACCTTTACTGAATTTAGTCCCCGTCCTATATACTAGTTGTTACACTACTGTTACATGATAAACTCTTTCATGATGATAAGCAATCATTAATGCTACTCACAATAAAAAAATTGGAAAAAATAGCATCATTCAAAACCAGAGTATGAATAAAATAATACAAACTTCCCATTTTTAAATATTAACAAAATTTAAATTTAATAATTTATTATTGAGCATTTTTTTTCAAAACCCTATTTATCAAACAAATGCAGTAAAAATATTGAACATTTCCATTTCATTTCAACGTTGTGAAATATCTTCTTATAACAAATTATTTTCAAAACCCGACCAAGTAGAACATAACCAATTACGTGTGAAACCCTCTTTAAACATGAGCAATACATTAAAATCGCTAGAATTCCTGAACTTTGACATAAACAATTTTGAAATTACAATTATTGCGTTATGTCAGCAAAAAGAGATTAAAATCATTATTATGGTAAACATTTAAATTCCTCTAAAAATTGCAGTTAAAATTAAATCGCACTAGAGAGCAAATCGTGGACAATCCCAACTGTCGAAACTATCAACCTGATTACAAATTGTGTACGAACGTGTGTCCCTTCTGCACGTGAAAGCGAGCCTTTTCGCTTCCAAATCTAGTTTTCTGGATTACTTACACCAGCACAAAGAATGCCCAGTCATTTTATTTAAAATTTCCAGAGGCTACGTCGTTGGCTAGCGGACACGCTGCTCGCAGATTATTCTATTCGCCGTTTCTTCACAATTTTTGAATCAAACCTTTAGTGAAATCGCCCCATGAATGACGTGCTTGATTGTTTCCTAAATATGCCACGCAACACGATCGTTCTGTAATTGTGTCAATAAAATAAAGGTATTTTCGTGTTAAGTTGAACTCTTAATCCGGTTTTGTCTATAAATTATATTTCATTTATAATTAATCTGAATTAAAACTGTGATGAAATAGGTGTGTTGATAATGCCTAGTAAGAAATAGTTCTCATGCAAAATATTATTAAAGTGAGTGCGCACGAATACGGTGCGCTGTTCGCTTGGTGTAATTTTCTAGACTCAGTTAAACTAAGTTTGCATGAGGCGGAGGAATATGCTGAAAGTAGAACTTGAGCAGGGCTTCAGAAAATTTGGAAGTAACCGTGAATGGACGATGAAACGGGAAGGGAATGTTGAGGGGTGAAGGGGCGAGGACTGGGTGTGGTGCGGTAAGAGGAGGGGAGTTGCGATCAGACACCAGCTTGCGTGTGTTTAGTAGTTCAGTTCAGTATGCTGTAGGTACTCGCCCGAGACAGACACGCACCACGACGCTCGCCCGCACGTTATCGTTTTTAACGCCAGCTCGCCGCCTTGAAGACGTCAGGTAAGTTCACCCTACGTAGGAACTTTTTCCCTGCCGAAGAGAGATTCTAACCGACGTGATAAGATTCTATTTATCGCAGGCGTGGCGTATTTGTGACGAAACTCCGCCACAGCTTCAAAGAATGCGTGTTAAAAGTCGCACTTGCCAGCCTTCCATAAATAAGCTGCACGTGTAAGTTTTGCACAGGGCTGCGGAGTCGGTATTCCAAATCTCCGACTTAAACTCCTCAGTTTTTCCGNGCTGCACGTGTAAGTTTTGCACAGGGCTGCGGAGTCGGTATTCCAAATCTCCGACTTAAACTCCTCAGTTTTTCCCCTCTCAGACTCCGGCGCCACAGCCCATAAATTAGGGTAGCAAGATGGTTAAATAAAGCATATCATGGAGTGAACAAAGAAACCATTTTCACTTTACAAAAGAATACACGCGTGAAGTTTAAATTAAATGGTTCAATTTCAATGGAAGGATATATCCAACAAAGTATATAATACAAAAATGAGTACTTCAGTTAATGTAGTTGGAGTCGAAGTCGCTATGTTTTGACAGACTCGGATTCCAACTCCACAGCCCTGACTTTTGCAAATGATGGTTTTCAATCTCAGCAAATTTCGTTGTACAGGTTGAGCATAACAGAATACCCCAACTTTGAAGGTCTATAATATCAAAACCAAACAGCCTACAACCTTGGTTGACCAATCAAATGAACCGTGGAATAGTGAAGTTTGTTTACCATATCTTCATAAATGTTCAATGTGACCACCGCAAGAGGCCCGAACGACATCTACGCGATAATGAAATTCGTTCCACGCTCTTGTCAGCATGTCCAGTGTTACGGTTTGCATGGCATCCGTAATTCTCGTTTTGCGGTCATCAATGTTAACAGGCAATATTGGATGAAACACTTGATCCTTTTTGTACCCCTACAGAAAAAATATCGCACAGGGTAAGATCCGGGCTTCTTGTGGGCCAATTATGAAGAGCCTGGTCACCAGCTGCTCCTCGACCAATCCAGTGTTGCGGCAACGTCTCGTTCTGGTTTATTATTATTATTATTATTATTATTATTCTACCCGATTGGTAAGTGTTAAGTGTATGTCCGAGGTAGGGATGGGAGTTAGGTGCGTCTCAGGGTTAGGCCCCATACGCCTACAGGAGCAGGAATTACATGCAAGGAGGCGTGCATCGCGGCAGAGAGGGATTAAGCAGCCATGACCGCAATTCGGGTCATGAACTGCATCCTTAATTGTGTGCCTATCGCTGAGACTATAGCTAAGAAGGGGAGGGTAAAAACCGGCATAGGTACCGTAAACACCCTCCCGACAGGAAAGAAGTTCAAAATGTATACATACAGTACTGAAAATTCTACAGGAGGCAGCAGGTGTGTATTCCATGCTTTTTAATGTGGAGTTGAAAATCTAGAAGAGAAAGGGGCGNGCAGCTCAGTCATGGCACCTACTCCATCTTCGCTCTTCCGCGCTGACATCAGGGTCTCCACGCCGTGGGTGAAGGTGGGGAGAAACCTAAGAGTATCCACCACCTCCCCATCCTCCAAAGTAGTCCGTCGGTCGGGGTGAGTTCTGGTTCGGCGTACATCCGGGACCTACCAGACCTGGTGGCGAATCAGCTGGCCCAGGAGTGAAGGCTGAATGCAGGAAGCTTCCGAGGTCCGACGCATTCCATTCCTCACGCATCCACAGTCAGCAGCCCGCAGAATCCAGCAGTGAGGTTCGCTGCACTTCGCCCGCGGCACCTCGAGATCCCCCTACCCACCTTGTACGTTGAGCTGCTTCCTGCACGATGCGCTTCGCCATCTCGTACTGAGCTACCCAGGTCCCCGACGACGGTGCTGTCGCACTGGCCAGTTGGTCCGCGGGCGGATATTAGAGTATTCCCAGCCACACCTGGGTCTGGGGATCCCCTATCCGCTACCTGGGGACGCGACGAGTTGCGGAATAGTCGCCGCACTCGCAGAAGTCCTTGCCTTCGCTGGTCCCAAGGGACGGGCAGATCCCGGAGAGAGAGAGCAGCCACGAGCAGGATGTTCATCCCACAGCAGCTCGGCTCGTCTCGTTCAGGTATCCGCGAACAGCCAATGGTGTGGCGCACCATCTTTCTGGAAAATGAAGTCCCCCGCCGCCTCTTCTAACTGAGGAAACAACCACCCTGTAAATATGTCCAAATAAGGGATTTCAGTAACAGTGGACTCGAGAAAAAAGAAAAGGCAAAAAANCCAAAAAAAATGGGGGGGGGGTCTTTGCTTGCTTATTTTTGATGACATGGGGGACGGTGGGTCTGGATGGTGATTATGTCAGCAATATTTATTTGATTTTTCTGCAAAATTTAGTAGATTCTGATTTGAACACACATGGCAACCCTACTTGTCTATGCTCGAAAGCGAAAAGTATGTTCAGGGGTTCCCCGAAATATAAGATCTCGTATTACTCGGGATTCCCCTAAATATTGCTTATAGCAATATAAATTATTTCGGGGAATCCCGAGCAATACCGGGGAGTAATACTCGCTCTCACGCGGGGTTTTATGGTTAAGTTAGAAAGAACCGAAGATGGGGAATTACCGCGCTCGCTATTCACTTGTCTAAATTTGTTCGATTTCTGGCTCGGTTCGGTATCATTGGATTTGACGTGTTCTAAGTTAATGTTTCTTTTACCGTTAATCCATTTGCACTGTTGAAATGGTTTAAAATGGCGTCCAATATAGACAAATTCAAGTTATACCAAAAATTATTCGAAAGTTTTAAAAAATCTCACACAAACTCAAATTTACTAAATGTACAGAGATTAGTTAATGAAGTGTGACGTAGTTATAAGATACAAGCAAAGTCCGACAAGGAACTCGATATTATTGTGTCTAAGAGAATTGCAAAAGAATTACAAGCAGCGACTAGGAATAAATCGAGTATCTTAAGCTATTTTTCCAAGGTAAGTTAAGCCTTTTGTTAACTTGTTGCGCCGCCGGAACTTTTAGGATAGATGTTTTTAGAGTTTTAGAGGTTAAAAGGATGTTAGCGATAATATGAAAACATAATGTTTGTGAGAGTAACACTAATAAACACATTTCAATAATCTTAGCGATAAAAATATTCTATACCTAGTAGTGGGTCGATTACAGGCTGAGGATGATGATAATAAAAAAATATTGAATGCCAATTCTACATCAGGCCGTTCTCAATATGTTGGGGGGGAAAGAGTGTCTAGAATAAATATATCAATAGCTTTTTAAGAGAATCATTAACAGTATTAATAGGATGTTATATTTTTTAGGCAACGAACACCTGTAAAGCTGCAGAAAATATACAAATTGTACAGACAGCTTCAGGTTCGACTGAACGGGAAGAGAACGACACTAAACTCAGAGTAGAATCACAATAGCAATACGAAAACATAGAAAATGAGGAAAAACAGTCGAGAGAGCAACGCCTTATCAAGAAGCTATGAAAAAGAAGATTGATCTTCTGGAAAAAAAATCTGAATGCTTTGTATTCTGCTAGAGATACTATGCCAAGGCATGTTGAAGTTTATAAACAGATCAATAAGTCCCGCGAAGAATTAAAAGCTGTAAAACAGTCTTTAAAGAGAAAGATTCAAAACGCAGTAGCCCAGAAGAAACACAGAGATAGTATGAAAAGAAAGTTAGGAAGATATTTGCCATGAAAATCCAGAAATAAAAAAAAACTATCCATGAGGAATTCAGTTGGACATCCTAGCGTGGAAAATGATCAACCATTACTATTAAAAACAATAGCGGATATTGCTTTATTTGGGAGTGCAGCAGATGATAGAAGACGAACGGAATCTCTTCGTAGTGTAAAAACTCTTGATGACCTTACACAAGAATTACATAAAATATGATTTGACATCAGCCGAGAGGGGACANCAATTATTTCGGGGAATCCCGAGTAATACCGGGGAGTAATACTCGCTCTCACGCGGGGTTTTATGGTTAAGTTAGGAAGAACCGAAGAAGGGGAATCACCGCGCGCGCTATTCACTTGTCTAAATTTGTTCGATCTCTGGCTCGGTTCGGTATCATTGGATTTGACGTGTTCTAAGTTAATGTTTCTTTTACCGTTGATTGATTTTCGCCACTGTTGAAATGGTTTAAAAGTTGTCTAATATAGACAAATCCAAGATATACCAAAAATTATTCGAAAGTTTTAAAAAATCTCACACAAACTCAAATTTACACAATGTACTGAGATTAGTTAATGAAGTGTGGCGTAGTTATAAGATACAAGCAAAGTCCGACAACGAACTCGATATTATTGTGTCTAAGAGAATTGCAAATGAATTACAAGCAGCGACTAGGAATAAATCGAGTCTCTTAGGCTATTTTTCCAAGGTAGGTTAAGCCTTTTGTTAACTTGTTGCGCCGCCGGCACTTTTAGGATAGATGTTTTTAGAGTTTTAGAGGTTAAAAGGATGTTTGCGATAATATGAAAACATAATGTTTGTGAGAGTAACACTAACAAACATATTTCAATAATCTTAGCGATAAAAATATTCTATACCTAGTAGTGGGTCGATTACAGGCTGAGGATGATGATAATAAAAAAATATTGTATGCCAATTCTACATCAGGCCGTTCTCAATATGTTGGGGGGAAAAGAGTGTCTAGAATAAATATATCAATAGCTTTTTAAGAGAATCATTAACAGTATTAATAGGATGTTATATTTTTTAGGCAACGAACACCTGTAAAGCTGCAGAAAATAAACAAATTGTACAGACAGCTTCAGGTTCGACTGAACAGGAAGAGAACGACA
>NQII01001368.1:82033-108405 GCA_002778355.1 Clitarchus hookeri
AATAAATATATCAATAGCTTTTTAAGAGAATCATTAACAGTATTAATAGGATGTTATATTTTTTAGGCAACGAACACCTGTAAAGCTGCAGAAAATATACAAATTGTACAGACAGCTTCAGGTTCGACTGAACGGGAAGAGAACGACACTAAACTCAGAGTAGAATCACAATAGCAATACGAAAACATAGAAAATGAGGAAAAACAGTCGAGAGAGCAACGCCTTATCAAGAAGCTATGAAAAAGAAGATTGATCTTCTGGAAAAAAAATCTGAATGCTTTGTATTCTGCTAGAGATACTATGCCAAGGCATGTTGAAGTTTATAAACAGATAAATAAGTCCCGCGAAGAATTAAAAGCTGTAAAACAGTCTTTAAAGAGAAAGATACAAAACGCAGTAGTCCAGAAGAAACACAGAGATAGTATGAAAAGAAAGTTAGAAGATATTTGCCATGAAAATCCAGAAATAAAAAAAACTATCCATGAGGAATTCAGTTGGACGTCCTAGCGTAGAAAATGATCAACCATTACTATTAAAAATAATAGCGGACATTGCTTTATTTGGGAGTGCAGCAGATGATAGAAGACTAACGGAATCTCATCGTAGTGTAAAAACTCTTGATGACCTTACACAAGAATTACATAAAATATGATTTGACATCAGCCGAGAGGGGACATATCTTCGTTTACTTCCAAGAAAATCTAATTCCACAGAAGGACGAAGACATGTATCGGCAGTCCCTGTTAAGCTCACTCGGGCACAGACTGATCACCACAAAAACAACTTAGATAGCCGTTTCGCCGAAACATCGATCCATCATTTTGAGAACATAGCATCAATACTTGGACCAGATCAACTATTTCTCATATCTCAAGATGATAAAGCTCGGGTCCCTATTGGTGTAACTGCGGCAAATAAACAAGCGCCTCTTCTAATGCATATGGAATATAGAGTCAAATTGCCTGATCAGTACTGGGTGATCTCCGAGCGGCATAAATTGATACCCTACGTTTATGCTGGTATTATAATAACTCCTAGTATGCTAGGACAACCGCAAGCCGTTAGATATTCCGGGCCAACATACGTCGCTATTCGAAGTGGAAAGCATAGTTTATCCACTGCTAATACTCATGCTCAAGATTTCGAGACGCTTCTCGGCCTTGAAGAGTTTCAAACATTAGCTAAAACTGACCATGGATTTGTAAAACCAGTGATGATTATGACGGTTGATGGAGGGCCAGATGAAAATCCGCGTTATCAAAAAGTAATAGGCTTTGCTATACAACACTTTAAGCGACATGATCTGGATGCATTGTATGCATCTGGATACAAATTCTCCTGGCAGAAGAGCGTATAACCAAGCAGAACGCAGAATGGCTCCTCTTAGTCGGGAACTGGCTGGTTTGATATTGCCTCATGACCATTTTGGGTCTCATTTGGACGACCGTGGCGTTACAATTGATGAACATTTAGAAATATCCAATTTTTAGTATGCCGGAAATGTATTAGCACAGGTATGGAGCTCAATGGAAATTGATGATTATCACGTTTCAGCAAAATATGTTGGGGTCCGGTGAACCAGATCTTCCTGACCTACCAGACATTAAATGGTATTCAAAATAAGTGCGTGAAAGCCAGTACTTACTTCGAATTGTAAAATGTACAAATACAGATTGCTGTCGTCCGAGAAGTGGTTTGTTTAGATTACTAACCAATAGATTTCTCCCACCACCAGTAAAAGTAAAACAGACAGGTGATGACTTGATTATGGATAATGGAGGGCAATTTCTCAGTCTTCCGCTCGGTTTAGCTCTACACTTAAATTCTTCGCCAAAGAGTTTCTACAGATGCCCTACGATTATTTTTATCCAATGTTTGGTGGTTTCATGTAGAGGCTCCTGACCCCATATCTGCACGTTGTTCCAGTTCATGACATAACCCCACTACGGTGGTGTCCCCCCAACGACGCCCATCGCCCGAGGCTGTGCGGAGGACTTGATCTTGCATTTCGAGTGGGGCCACGGTGATACAGTGGATAGACGACATGCAAAACTGCATGCTCTTGCATTCCATGGTAATGGGGAACCGCAATGGTGCGGTGGATAGACAAGTCACTGCCCGAGGCTGTGGCAGTCGTCGAGTCGAGTCGAGTAAAATACCTATAAAAAAATAATAGTCGTATCATACAGTATGTTTAATGTGTCATGTATACAGTCTCCACTGAACACATCAGTTGACCACGACGAAAGTTTGTGTATTGATGTTGCTTCCAACTTAAAATGTGATAACTTTAATATACTGTCACAAGTGGTGTGTGTTTGCGAAAATAAAATCGGACACAGACTATCCCTCCTGACGGTGATATATTAATATTACTTTTATATCTACTCACCAGCCCTTGCAGCAACACAGATGTACACTTACCAAAAGCAGATTGATAACTAGTGTATCCGGTGCAGATTCAAGCGTGATGCTGGACACGTAGAGCACAGTGTACGTCGTTATACTACCGCTGAATGTGTACATCTCTCAGCGCACAGATAACGAGTGAGTGTTTAGAAATATGCGAGGGTGTATATATACCCCTTCCCCAATGGCACGTCATACAGAGAGAGTTTTTAGACATCAACAACAAGTTATGTCACTGCTTCCTGTCCGTTCGCAGGTGACATCTTCATCACAGTTAAGACCCTTCAAATACAATATTATTATTTTATATATCACAGCATATAGAATACACACACTCTACCTAATTGTACATGAACCAAGACGTCTGCCAGCGTACTCGTGTTTGACACTTCTACTACAACATACCTATATGGCAAGCAGTAACATATAAATAAATTATCTCTTTAATATTCAAAATAACGAAGACTTCAAATGTATTGTGTGTAATGTTTTTTTTTATTTAAGCACTGTTAATATAGAGTGGTATGTTTTAGTTATTATTATTATTTGCATTGAATTAAAAAAAAGGATTGTGTGTACTGTTTTTGGTTAAAGCATTTTTAATATACCAGCACGTTTTAGTTTTTTGGGTATGTATGTGTTTGTCATCTCCTCCACCAACAGAAATAAGGATACACAGATATTCAGAACACATATATATTATAACATAATAAATATACAATTGTTTTTTGATTTCCAATTAACATAGAAAGTACATTTCAAATATTGTTAATTAAAAGAAGAAAGTACGATACTGATATGTATATTGACACAATCAATATGCAGTTTTGTTAAAAGAAATTTAAAAGTTACATGCAATTTTTGTTTCTCTAGACGTTTGCAAGAAGTGTAGTAAAGAGTTGCTGCAGTATAATCTCAATTAGGCGTGTAAGATTTTGCAAAAGGAGATTTGATACGTGGAATGCGGACGTAATCACCAGTCTTCGCCTTAGACTTGCATTTATCCAATCTCTTAACATTTTTAAAAACCGTTGTCAGCAAAGAATTGTCTTTAACATCCACGGGGCGCATACGGATAGTCCTACGTACTCTAACATTGTAATTGGAAATTATATGAGGCAGAATATCTAGCCACACATAACTTCCGCGCACCGAGAACTCACGCCACATAACTGTTTTTAATGTGCAGTTAAATATTTCCACAATAGAGGCTTGCTTATCCCCGTGTGTGCTGTAGTGGTTAATTTTATTCGCATCCATTAGTGAACGGAAGGTCATATTGTAGAATTCTCTACCTAAATCAGTTTGCGTATTTTTAGGCGGACCCACAACGTGTAAATCAATTTTCATCGCGTTAGCAACGTCCGCCCCGCTTTTCCGGCGAACGGGGACAGCCCAAGCATATTTGCTGAAACAATTAATTATGGTTAGCATGTATCTATAACTCTTATTAACAGAGGCATACGGAATCATTTCTACCAGGTCAGCTTGATACAAATCGCGAAGTCCAAAGACGACTACTCTTCTTCTGCGGAAATTTCTTCGCGCTGGCTGGTGAAGTTCGTCTGCAATCTGCGCACGNCCTTATTAACAGAGGCATACGGAATCATTTCTACCAGGTCAGCTTGATACAAATCGCGCAGTCCAAAGACGACTACTCTTCTTCTGCGGAAATTTCTTCGTGCTGGCTGGTGAAGTTCGTCTGCAATCTGCGCACGAGACATTTTTTTCAGTACATGTATCCGCCTTCGCGCAATTCTTCCACAATATTTACAATCTCATTAGTGTGTGAATGATTGCCGGCCTGTTGAGACATGATGAGTAGTCGTATATGCGTTACAAGCTCATTCACATCGTCCCAGTATACATACTCGAGCTGACTGCCCCCATCAAGCTTCGAACCCAGTCNACGCAATTCTTCCAGAATATTCACAATCTCATTAGTGTGTGAATGATTGCAGGCCTGTTGAGATATGATGAGTAGTCGTAGATGCGTTACAAGCTCATTCACATCGTCCCAGTATACATACTCGAGCTGACTGCCCCCATCATGCTTCGAACCCAGTCCCGAGCCGCTAGCTAGGCCTACATCTGGAAACAACTCGGTAACAATGTCGAATTTCGGATGTGACTCTTCATTATATGTGTTGGCGGTTACATCATCAGTTAAATGTGCACCCGTGAGGCTAAGTAATCGCTTGTATTGGTGAAGTGCCTCTCGCCTAAACTCACCAGGTTGGTGTTTAAATAACAGCTCGTAGAGGCCCGGAGATGCCCGTATTGCTTCATTGTCAATATTTATATGATCATGGGGTAGAAAAAAAATTAGCTTATTTCCCAAGTACCATTTCTTATTCCTCCTATAAACGCCGTAAGTCCGATCATTAAAGCTGGCCATGTACGAAGAGAGATAATTACGAACAGTGGCCGAGCATAGGTTTTAAGTTTCCATTCAGCCAAAGTATCATCATCATCGTCCTCCAGAAGTGGCTTGAGTTCGATGTCCAGGTCAGTCTTCACGTTACCGACAGGAGGAACAGTTTGCCTCTGTAGAGTGTCCAGTCGGAATGTGAGCGGGCGGAAAGCCTCATCCAATACGGCTTCACGCTCCATACGAGCTTGCTTGGCCAGTAGATACTTATCACGCACACTTGCAATGACGCACTGTAAATCCTCGATGGCAGCAGACATTATACTAAAAATATAAGTGAAATGTTTATACCATATATATTAGACAATGGCTCTGTGTGCAATCAGATTGACAATTTTATCTTCGAATGTATTGAGTTGCTGGAGGACTGCAGTACGCACGTGCTCGCAATGCATCCATTTTTCATCGTCCGCGCATAAATCATTTAAATAACGAACAATCCTGTGATGGATAAGTTCCTAAAAAACCGAAAGTCCCGTACTCAAAGTTCGGTTACGGCTATCGAGTTCTTCGAGCAGATTTGTAATAAGTTTGGTAGTCATACCTTCGAATATCGAGCTGAGTTTTGTTTCTAAGCTCCCTATGCTCTCCAGCTGTGTACATAATGTGTTTAGTGTACCCGAACCTTCGCCTGATGCATTAAGGTGATCGACTATTTTCGCAGAAAGGATTGCAAAACCCTTAATGTCTAACTGTTCGGGCTTTGTCTCAACTGCAGTGAGCTTGGCTTCCACACCAGTCAGCTTGCCTGCACTCTCGTTCGCTACATGTAGATTATCCTTCAATGTCGCTGCGAGCATTGTAAGAGAGCTATAGTCAACACGTTCACCCAAATCGAGAAGCTGAGCTTCCACGGCAGGCAGCTTGCTTCCCACTACGCTCTGCATATTATTAGTTAGTCTGAAAATGTTTATTCACTGTGACGGACATCGTACTGACGGCATCGAGATTCGATTCTAGCTTCTTACTTATTGCAGCTAGCGTGATGTCACTCGCGGTCTTGTCATTAAGGTGACTGTCTAGTTTAGCAGTGAAACCGCCAAGAACACCAACGCTAACTTGCTCACCCACATCGTTAATTTTCTTCTCCATAGCTGAAATCTTACCACCTAATACGCTGAGTTTCTGTACATCATCGGATAATTTGCGAAGCTGGATGTCCATCTTGGTAGACAGTACATTCTTGTTGGCGAATAGACGGCCTTCCATGGCGACGAGGTTCGAATCCAGCTTCTTATCTATTGAGGTTAACTCGTCAATGCTCTCGGTCTTTACATTAAGGTGCTCATCTAGTTTAGTAGTGAGGCCTGCAAGAACTCTGGCGCCGACTTGCTCTCCCACTTCGCTGATTTTCTTCTCCACAGCTGAAATCCTACCCCCCAAAGCATTCAGTTTCAGTACATCTTCCGATAATTTGTGAAGCTGGGCCTCCATATTGGTAGACAGTACATCCATGTTGCCAGATAGTCGTCCTTCCACAGCTTCGAGTGCATCCCTGGTAGTAAAAGCAGTCAGTTGGGACACATTTTCGATTAATGTACCGAGCCACAAATCCATGTTAGTAGTTAGTATATTGGTATCGAAGAGACTGCCTTTTTACAGTGACGAGCTTCCCACCCAAAGCAGACAGTTTCTTAATGTCTTCAGTCAATGGGCATAATTCACTTGTCATGGTCGTATGAACTCTTCTGGCTATACGCTCGCTCACACCATTCAGTACTGTCTCTAAAGCAGCGATTCGTGTCATACCCGCCAATACTGTGCGAATATGCGTCTCAATACTAGTTTTCTAGTGCTGCCACTGGTCGCAACGCTTCCGAAGTAACGCTGTGGACAAAGGATACATTCGCCGCATCGCCATCATGTTTTGCCCCACCTAGATTCTTGGCAAGTTTCCCTCCGGAACTGCAGTTCCCGCCGATAGTAGATATAATACAGCTTTCCAGCGCACGCTTCATGCGCTATGGCCGAACATGGATACTGAGTAGCTCATACTTCACTGATGATCGATGATGAACTGATCAAAACCCCTGCGGTACTGTCTCTTATCAAGTGGAAAATCTTTTGCTATCACTAGGAAACCCTTAGGTTCGCACCAGCAACATGAACACATGTCTTTAAATCTGTCGAATGTCATATTAGTATTAACATGGTCAGAGTAGACGTGACATAAATTCAGGTCGTCCATATGGAATAGGACCAGAAAATTAGCATTGTCGCATAGAAGCTGTTTAGGCATGCATGAATACGTTTGACATAAGTACATAGAATCCACTGCTACATGGCATCCCATGCTGAAATACTGCTGCATTGTCGCCTGTTTCTCACATGCTATGTCATCGAAAATAAACACAGAGTTTGGTAAGGCATCGCTTGGCTGCATGACCACATCATTATCACTAAATGTAAAATAACTAAGTCTGTCCACGGCTTGTGGTATTTGTGTTAGGCGTAAGTACTTTGGTTGTTGTAGCGATTTTGAGTATAGGTAAACGTTCTCTAACCGAAGACTATTGGGTTTCTCCAGGAGGCTGAGAAGCACACATATCTTACCGCAGTTGCTCGGTCCTACCTAGCACCATAGGGGTATGGTGCTAGGTAGAAGCTTTCCATGATGTAATCTGAAGATGTTAGTTTCATTGTCGTCGATGTCACTGATGCGGACAGGAAGTGTGGTGGTCTGTGGCACGATCTCCATTGAACTGATATGCAAATGGTTAATCTACAATACTTATGTAAGTTTTGAATGGCAGACACCGCCTGGCTGTAGCACATAAAAATATTTTTAATTAACTTTCCTGAAAAATTCACGCGGCCGCCTGGGTCGATTGGAGTGTGTGTTGTTGCGGTAAAATGCAATTTTTCTTGGTGATGTCGGCAGAGCCGCGCACAGTCTCGGATGTTGTAGCAGAATATAAGAATTTTAAATACGTTTCGAAATTATTATGCATTGCCTGGGGCTATGGGTGTTGACGCTAAAAAGGAATTTCACTGTGTATTTCCGAAATGCCTCGGGCCATGGGGGCATCGTTGTAGGGAGACGCCTGAGGCTATATCTATCCGCCGCTCCACTGTGCCCCCCCACAAAAAGAGTTGTCTATCCACCTCACCACCGCGGCCCCCGAGAAGCGAAGCGTCTATCCACTACACCGCTACGACATCCTGTAGCCTGGGGCTATGTCATGAAGTCTGGGGGCGTCGTTGTAGGGAGATGCCTGAGGCTATGTGGTAAAAACATGGCCGCCATGTAATGTTCGAGGACTGCCACAGCCTCAGGCAATGAGTTGTCTATCGACCGCACCACTGCGGCTCCCCATCGCTATGGAATGCAAGAGCATACAGTTTTGAATGTCTTCTATCCACTGCATCACCGCGGCCCCCCTCGAAATGCCAGATCAAGTCCCTGCACCGCCTCGGGCGATNCATGGAATGTTCTAGCAAAAAAAATTTAAACGTTTGAAATGTTTTTGAATCTTTCGAAAAAGTTTTGCAAATGTTAAAAAAAATTTTAAAAATTTTGAAAAAATTATATTTGGGAAAATTTTGAAAACAAAATGGCTGCCGTTGAAATAGAATCCAAGAGCAGGTGGTTTCATACTGGCTTACAAAATGGCCGCCGTTGAAGTGGATTGCAAGAGCATTATGTTTACGGTTTTCTTACCAACCTTCTTGCTCCCCCGCCCCACGCCCTTGGCACTGATCGCCATTTTCTAACTACTCAAAGAACGCCTTTTGTTGTTCCTTTGCCATCGTGATGCGGACTAATACACAACACACACTTACAGTGCGACGACAGACGCTCCCAGTGTCATCTCTCGGCACGTAAAGGAAACGTCAGACCATCCCCTTCACATTGACGTGACGNGGCACGTAAAGGAAACGTCAGACCATCCCCTTCACATTGACGTGACGAATGCGAGCTCGCTTCCCCCTCACCATTTCAAACCGAGCATTACGAACGCCATTCAAACCGTAACATTGGACATGCTGACAAGAGCGTGGAACGAGTTTGATTATCGCGTAGACGTCGTTCGGTCCGCTCATGGTGGTCACATTGAACATTTATTAATATATGGTAAACAAACTTCGTGGTTCCGCGGTTCATTTGATTGGTCAATCAAGGTTATAGATTGTTTGGTTTTGATATTATAGACCTCCAAAGACAGAGTATTCTTTATACTCATCTTGTATATGTGATGCGTTCTCACTTACGCGCAATAGTTTAAATGTCCTCAATGGCGAAACTCTACCTTCAGTCCGATTTTATGTAGCACGGTTACGTGCCGTAAAGCGCACAGGCGACGAATCCTTTTTATAGTGGGCCTCAAACCACATGGTTTCCGGATCTGTAGACTTGCCGCGAGTCGCATGAAAGCCTGGCCTTTGTCGCTCTTCTACTCCTCGTTCCAATTCCCACGCTGCACAAGGTGCACTATCTTCCTCTTGAAAATTCTCCGATGACATGGACAAGCATCCTGGGCCTCGAANGATGACATGGACAAGCGTCCTGGGCCTCGGACACTTCCGTACTAATAATTTACCCAGAGGCTTATTTTATATGTTACATACGACACAGCAAAATGTGCAACTTATCTAAAATCGGAAGAATGATACTGGGTCTCTACAGATTGTAAAATAAATTGGCCGTCGCTTCATTATGTTACTCGAGACCAAACAGTAATAACGATCATTTTTGTTAGTACATAGACTGGCCAGGGACGTTATTATAACGAATGAAAACCTAAGGTTCGATTCCAAGGTGGTGCACCGGCGAACCTGTAACTGGGACGATACACCACTCCTTGTCTCAAATTTTAAAACAAAAATGCGTTTAATGCTGAGAAATTAGTTTATTTACATGCAGGGTTAAGAATTACAAGTTTATGTCAAGTATTAAATTGTACTGCTTTCTAACTGGAAATTCAAACAATTTGCCACGTTTAGTCTGTAGAAAATATGGAAGCACTGCATCGCCGTTGTAGAATAAATTAATCCCGTGCCACTGTGTAGTTGAGAACATAGTGTGCGATGCACTTTGTCTCTTACGGGACACACTAGGTATATCCACGGATATCTGTGCGATCTCGCAATTCATATAAAATCTAAAATATTAAATTCTCAGGGTTCACTGTAGTCTTTAAATTCTGTAAAAGAACTTCCATGAAATGATTTGCAAGTCCTAAGGCCTTAAATGTATTCGAAAGTGACATATGCACCAGCGTTTGGTTAGTTCAGTTGTTAGAACGTAATTCTACGTTACATATTTAATGTTTGAGAGATGTTTTGAAAATGGCACTCGTTAACAGAAGTGTGCTAGTGACGCAACTGTGTGAAGGTACTGTCAGTAAAGGCACTATACAGGATGTATTTAAAATAGACCGTTTAACTTCGGCAGCAGGTTAATTAGGAAAAAAGGTGAAAACATAAACGACACGTGGTCTAAAGTGAATGTTATGGACGGTACGCATCTATCAAGTTGGATCTGAAGCACTAGTTTATTACAAATATTGGAGAAAATATTAAGATGGAACACTGAATGTCTGGATATAATGTGTAACGGAATAAAGATCTGTGAACACAGCACCTGTCTGTTGCAGTCATCAAATTATTTCATGGAAATTATCACAGTTACTTCCCTTAGTTCGACGTAGTCTCCATGACACTATAGCATACTTATAAAAGATGGATGATCAACCCGCACTTAACAATTAACTTTACACACTATCCAGACACTGTGTTCAGTCTCCAGTAGTTGTAATACCCTAGTGTTTCAGGTTCAACTTCAAAGATATGTACTGCCTTTAGGATTCATTTTAGACCGTAGGTCACATGCATGTTTTTTTTTTTTTTTTTTTTTTTTTTTTCCCCGTTATTAACCTGCTGCCGGAATTTGTCTGTCTAATTTAGATACTCTGTAAATCATTAAAAAATATTATCCATGCAGCATGCGATAGCATGATACTGAGGCAAGCAGATCATTGTATTTTGAAGTTGAAAATTTTGTTTACGGTAACCTCCGTAGATGAGGCGTTATCTCAAGATTGTGTGTTCCGGATTCGAACTTAGGGTAAGCCAGGAAGTGTGAAAGTTTCCATTCTTAAGGGGCATCAGTTCCGGCCATCTTAGATTTACGGAGTTTTCGCCGTAACTTGCATCGCACATTTTGTATTTTATTTCAGGCGTCGACATGGCATAGGACATTGCTTTTGCACGTGTATTGCTGGACTGCTGTTGCCAGGATCACGTTTGTAACCGCACACAAAAAAAAACACTAATTTCTTGGGGGCGGTCACTAGTCAAAAATTAATAAAGGCGGTAGAGATGTCAAAGATTTATAAAGCTTGAGGAGCTATTATTTATGCCATGTTGTGCGGAAAATTTCGTTGAAAGTTCTAAAATGGAACGTATTGAAAAAAATATCATGAAAATTCAACATGATAGGGACTGATCCGCCTTAATTTAGAATGTCAGCCTGCCCGCAGTAAGCTATATAAACACGAATTGCATTTTAGTTGTCTCCCCAGCCTCGGCATAGGTGGAAGTAAAAGCTGCAATTTTATTGCCGCACCACAATCCCTTCNCATTTTAGTTGTCTCCCCAGCCTCGGCATAGGTGGAAGTAAAAGCTGCAATTTTATTGCCGCACCACAATCCCTTCACACACGAAAAATAAAATTTTAATTCAGCCACGTAGCCTTAAACCATTGGAGAAAGGTTTTCTTACTCTCTGATCGCAGAGTGTTTCCATGTCGCTTGTTTAGGAAGCAAGATGTTTGAAAATGGAAAGACAAATTACTGTAGTATTACATTTTATGTTATGTGACTGGCACATGAGCATGAAATGACGCGTTACCTACGGAAAGTTACCTAATTCCGGTTTTGGGGAGAATTTACCATTTACCGCAGCTGAGGGCACGACTCAGGTGGCTGTTATTCAACATCTTGTGGTTGGAGAGAAAAAAAGAACGCCGTATTAATGTCCGTAGCATTCCACCTTCAGAGTGACTGCACGCAAACCGCCAGTACTGCGAGGCTACCATTTAGAGGAGAAACCCGCCATAGGTGTTTTTGTTACACCAGCGTATTAAATCCGTTTCAAACCTGCCCGTTGTTCATATTGTATAAGTTTTCTGTTTTTTACTGCATTTGAATAATGCTTCTCGTGCAAAGTTTCCGTATTGTCAAAGCTTCTCTGGAGAATTGAATATTCTCCAAAGCGTTTTATTGACGCACTTGTTCGAACACATCAGGCTTGCAGTCTTGCATCGCCTGCACTGAGGATCGGAAAGCGGATTATACTTCCGCGCGAAGAAATTTAATGTTATATTAAGGCTGCAAGTCCAACAATTTTAATTAAAGGATGTTCACCGTAAAGCAAGCTTTTTTTAAATCAACCTTTAAAAGTAATCACTGCTCGTGTGTACATAAATGATATAGGCTATTCATGGTAAAGTGAGCACTTTCGGAAGCCCTCTCATTTGGAGTAATAGCCAATAAATATATTTTATTTTAGCCTTAGACGTTAACTTCCAAGTGCGGTGGAATATACACACTGTGTTTATTACTTACATGGCATNTATTTTATTTTAGCCTTAGACGTTAACTTCCAAGTGCGGTGGAATATACACACTGTGTTTATTACTTACATGGCATTGTTTATTTTAAAAGGTAGTTAAAGGATTTTTAAAAAAATGGCTGAAAGGAAAATGTAACTTGAGCCTCAGAAGTGCTCACTCTACCATGAACAGCCTATAGTGGCATGTAGGCTCCCAGTTAATTAAGCCGAGAATTGATAAAAATAGTTAGACATTTGACATTGTATCAAGAGTTTGTTTAAATATATGGCCACTGAAGTTGGTATTGGACTGCGAGCGATGTCGTTGGTCTGGAATGCAAGAGCGTGAAGTAGAGACGAGGGAGGAAGGAATGACTCTGAAAAATTAGGAATGCAAGAGCATGAAGTAGGGACGTCCGGTAGGAATGTAAGAGCATGAAGTATCGACATCTGGTAGGAAGGAATGTAAGTGCATGAACCTCCACGGCGTCAGGGGAAAGGATACCAGAAGGAATATGAGAACACCAAAGTGGAATGATAGAGCATTATGAGAGAGAAGTTGCATGATAGGGGCAATGAACACGAACATTCTGCAGCCAAGATGGATGGGGCTGGCTTGGAATGATAGAGCATGAACTGATTGCACATTCCGACTGATATTGCACAATTTTCAGCCAGATTCATCCACTTTGTGCAAACTTGATAAATGTCAGCCAGATAGTGCAAGACACATATTTGAGGGAAATTCTGGCAAATTCTGTCGTTTTAAGGGATGGCTGCCGCCAGTCCTGGGCCCCGCGTCCGTGTGCTACAATTGTCTATTTCAAACTACTCTCTAAATTTGAATGAATTAAGCTGACATATCAAGCTGTTACCTTACATACGATTAAATTAAAGATATCTCTTGATATACGGCGCTTTTGAATTTCAGAGCCATTTAGTTTTTCTAAAGATGTTAGAAATCAGTTGTATCCCTTTATCTAACACGTAGAAAACTGGGCTACGTGAGATTGCCTATTAACAAAACTAAAGTCAATGGTTATAGGTTAAAATCTAAAAGTTAAAAATATATTTACATCAAGAATTAACATAGCTAAACCTTGTATACTTGTGAAAATTCTGTATTTTCATTGAATTGACTTGCAAAAAAAAAAANAAGAATTAACATAGCTAAACCTTGTATACTTGTGAAAATTCTGTATTTTCATTGAATTGACTTGCAAAAAAAAAAAAATGTTCCTGTAAATTTTTGCAAGCATATGGTGAAATACGTAGAGTTGTGTGAAACTCAATGCGTTTNAAAAAAAAAAATGTTCCTGTAAATTTTTGCAAGCATATGGTGAAATACGTAGAGTTGTGTGAAACTCAATGCGTTTTGTATTATTTGTAATTAGTCATTTTGGTTGTAATAATACACAAAATTGTGTAAATATATGTTGAAATTAGGTTAATTTTGTTGGACAGCGTTAACGAAATACAAACACACAAAAACACATTCTGATATTTTATGAATGGCAGGACACGTCAAGCTGGTCCAATTTTTTTCATTACCGAGATTATATTCTACAAAATGATTAGAACAAGATTGAAAATAGGTAAATTTGAAGGTGTCTTCCTAGGCGTGAACTGAGAGCGGCTGAACTGTAAATATTTAACGACTCTACTCGGTGTCTGGACTAAATGCGTTGTTTGTTTCCCGTTGACAAGCTGACAAAAAAGTACATGAAAGTGACCAGTGGGCGTGCGTGGGCAAGGGTTTTGAATTCCAGCTCGGTCCCAGTAGGAAGAGTGTTTTTCCCAGCGAAAGCAAATCAACACAACGGTGGTTATCATCAACCTTTGCTTCTTCGCTATAGGCCATTCAGGGTTACTTCACACTTCTCTGAAGCCCTGCTAAAGTTCTACTTTTGGTTACCTATTACGTATCCTTCCGCTACATGTAAACACAAACACTGCCATGTGACTACGTTTTAACTGTGAAATGCTTGTTTAGTGTTTTTCACCTGTCATATTTCAAAAACGATTGCCTACGAATGTTCACAATTTAGGCCTATAACCATATTAAGGTCAACTTTATAACAACTTCTATGTTGACGATAGTTCTTACGGTTATTATTTTACGTTGTTAACATATTTGTTATACACGACATAGGACATTACGCATAATACACGTTGATATTTTGCCGCGACGTTTTTTTAACTCTGCTACAATTTCGGGGGAAAGAATTGTAGTATTTAATAGCTTGTTATTGATATGTGGTAGTTTATTTCGTTAAAAGGACGGCTTCAGTTGGAATAAAAATTAAAACGAAGGAACAACCAGTGCAACGAAAATACACAGTATATTAAAGCACGCAACTCGTGCCGCTTATTTTTTGTACGTAGAATCGACAAACGTAAAATATAGTAGTGAACATGCACTCAAATAGGCCTACCGTAACTTTTATTCCGCTCTAACGTCTATGCGTAGGCGTCTACTGCTTTCTGGGTTTGTTTCAATAGTTATTTAAATTTATCTGGCTGGGCCTAGTATTTTTGTTGGGGACGTGGCAAGTATTCAAACTNGTTTGTTTCAATAGTTATTTAAATTTATCTGGCTGGGCCTAGTATTTTTGTTGGGGACGTGGCAAGTATTCAAACCACAGAAACGTAAGCACGTTACACAATTGTTTTTCAAACATCTAGAGTAAGGTTACAACGTTGTGATAAACATACGTGACTTTCAAACAATTAAACTCGTAACGTAGGCTAATGACAACAATACTCTTTTCACACACAGCGTTCACGACGCACTTTACACCATATTTATTCCTGCCGTGGAAAAACAGATTTATCGCAACATCGTAACTTGCCCAGGTAGGTTAATAAAAACATGACGAGTACGAACTTGATGCTTTGTTCAGAAACACGCCATGTCATGTCTGCGTTGGCAGTTGCCACTTCTGCCAACTTCGGATTTGTAACCGTCCCGCTATCACCATTAAATATATTGTAATAAGTATTCAAACAATATAATCTCATTTCAGTTGTAAATTATAAATTCAAAAATTTGCTGTAATAAGTATGAAATGTGCTAAAATTGAAAACTTGTATAATTTTCTTGCTTCTACAGGCGGTGCGAAACTTCCCGAGAGACGAAATAATAACACTATGTCACTGGGCCTATGCACGGTAATTCGCGCTGATATTTTTAACTGTATCAATGAAATAAGTTTCCTTCAGTGCTACCTAAAAATTCAAATACGTCAATAGGCAACGTTTAATTTACAAATAGCATACCAAAAAACTTGGTTAAAACAATATTTTAACTGTAAACTATTTCTTGCTAGCCGTTGCCAACACATCGCTGCTCTCACAGTTTTTAATTTGTATTTAATACGAAATAAATATTACAAGTTAGAAGATGCTAATTTAGTTTCATTTATTTAAGAATACAGTACGTTGGAGTTAACCACAGTGTTATATATTTGTAGTATACAAGTTATTGATAAAAACAGGTTGACATGTTACGTCTAGGGTTATTTTTCAAAGGTTCGTTTCAAAACATTCGAAGAAACCGTGAATAGACAATACGCGGAATGTCACTTGTCGACACTGAACTTGTCACGAGGGTTACTCTATGGCAGCGAGCCATCTGGCTCTAGAAGCGATCGCGTGCGACACGAAACTTGTGGAGAGATTCGGGTGGCTCTTAACATCCGAGGTCTTTACTCCGGGCATTACTCGCGGTTCCACCGATTCCGTTATATGCTAGTAACTCGGGGATTCTGTTTATCTGAAGCATGATTGTGGGTTTAAGTAACATTTACGGCCGCCTACGTGGCTGCTAAGTAAAAGTTTATAGAAAACGGTGAGGTCATCGCGTACATTCCAGTGCATTTGTAAACACTGTTCCGCCAGACGTGGGACAGCGATAGTGACTAGAACTCTAGCTAGAGCTCTAATAGTGACGGGATCGTGCCCGACATGCGTGCGAAGGCCGACCTTAGAGACAGCTCTCGTCTACGANAGGCCGACCTTAGAGACAGCTCTCGTCTACGAAAACACGCCTCTGGCGGGCAGCGTTAACGACTGCTAATGAACGTTCCTTATCACGAGACGAGCCAGAAGTTTGACTCTCGTTCGGGACTAGGACCTGCAACACCCTCGAGGCGTCAAATTACTGCAACCGTCGTTCTGTCAGCTCGTCGGTACCACAAGGTTAAACACAGCCGCAGCACAGGTATGTCGAAGGCGTTATTTTCCGAGCCCGAATTCGGGACGGAGGCAGATATTGTTCTTAGCAACATTTATCATGCAGGATGAGTATAAAAGAATACCCCAACTTTGAGGGTCTATAATATCAAAACCAAACAACCTGCAACAACCGTTAAGTTTGGTAACCATATATTCATAACTGTTCAATGTGACCACCATGAGCGGCCCGAACGACATCTGCGCGATAATCAAACTCGTTCCACGCTCTTGTCAGCATGTCCGGTGTTACGGTTTGGATGGCGTTCGTAACTCTCGGTTTGAGGTGGTGAGGGGGNGAGAGATGACACTGGGAGCGTCTGTCGTCACACATTGAGCGTGTGTTGTTTGTTAGTCCGCATCACGATGGCGACGAAACAACGGAAGGCGTCCTGTGTTATTCAGTTTGTTAAATGTGAATCGGTTACTACTGTTCAACGTCGTTAATTCCGTCGCAAATACGGACGTCGTCCTCCCGATAGGTGGAGTATCGTACGTTGGTTTCGTCAGTTCCGTGACACAGGGTGCCTTTGCAAAGGCAAAAGTTCCGGGCGGCCACGTGTGTCCGAAGAGAATGTGCAACGGATTCAACAAGCGTTCGTTCGCAGTCCGAGAAAATCAACTCGACAAACTAGCCGGGAAATGCAAATCCCTCAATCGACGGTAAGGACAATGTTGCGAAAGCGATTGCTGTACAAACCATACAGGTTACAGCTTGTACAGGCTCTTACCGAAAGGGATAAAGAACTAAGACGTGATTTCTGCTCTTTCGTTCTGGCCCAGAACGAGGTAGTTTTAAGCTGGTTTTTAGCGATGAAGCGACGTTCCATACAAATGGTAAGGTGAACCGGCACAACGTGCGGATATGGGGTNTTTGGATGGCGTTCGTAACTCTCGGTTTGAGGTGGTGAGGGGGTAGCGAGCTCGCATTCGACACGTTAATGTGAAAGGGACGGTCTGATGATTCCTTTTATGTGCCGAGAGATGACACTGGGAGCGTCTGTCGTCACACATTGAGCGTGTGTTGTTTGTTAGTCCGCATCACGATGGCGACGAAACAACGGAAGGCGTCCTGTGTTATTCAGTTTGTTAAATGTGAATCGGTTACTACTGTTCAACGTNTCTACAAACTAGCCGGGAAATGCAAATCCCTCAATCGACGGCAAGGACAATGTTGCGAAAGCGATTGCTGTACAAACCATACAGGTTACAGCTTGTACAGGCTCTTACCGACAGGGATAAAGAACTAAGACGTGATTTCTGCGCTTTCGTTCTTGCCCAGAGCGAGGTAGTTTTAAGCTGGTTTTTAGCGATGAAGCGACGTTCCATACAAATGGTAAGGTGAACCGGCACAACGTGCTGATGTGGGGCCAGGAGCCTTCATATGAAACCACTGAACACGAGCGCGCTTCCACCAAAGTGAACGTGTTTTGCGCTGTACCCAAAGACACTATTTTCAGCCCTTTCTTTTTTCACGAGCCTACCGTTACTGGGCTCCGTTATTGGACATGCTTACAGAGTGGTTATTTCCTCAGTTAGAAGAGGCGGTGGGGGACTTCCAACAGGATGATGGGACACCCCATTGGCACCTAGCTGTTCGCGGATACCTGAACGAGACGTTGCAGCAACGCTGGATTGGTCGAAGAGCAGTTGGTGACCAGGCTCTTCATCACTGGCCACCAAGAAGCCCGGATATTACCCCGTGCTTTTTTTTTCTATGGGGGTACATAAAGGATCACGTGTTTCGTCCACCATTGCTGGCTAACATTGACGACCTCAAAACGAGAATTACGGACGCCATCCAAATCGTGACACCGGACATGCTGGCAAGTATGTGGAACGAGTTAGATTATCGCGTAGATATCGTTCGAGTCGCTCGTGGTGGTCATATTGAACATTCAATTAATACATTCAACAAACTTCACGGTTCCACAGTTCATTTGATTGGTCAATCAAGGTTGTAGGNTCGTGACACCGGACATGCTGGCAAGTATGTGGAACGAGTTAGATTATCGCGTAGATATCGTTCGAGTCGCTCGTGGTGGTCATATTGAACATTCAATTAATTCATTCAACAAACTTCACGGTTCCACAGTTCATTTGATTGGTCAATCAAGGTTGTAGGTGGTTTGGTTTTGATATTAATATTATAGACCTTCAAAGGTGGGGTTTGTCTTTTATACTCAACCTGTATATTTTTGTTATATCATGCAGATTATTAATCAATCAAATCCCAATTGTTTCGCCTCGAGAATGAAAACAGTCATATTAGGTTGGATAAAAATATATAAATAGTTTGCTTTTGTTCTAGACACTTTAATTTGTATACCTACGTTACTGTACACATAATGTCATTTCTAGGGATTAAAACATGGAAATTTCATTGTTTTTCTATAATAATCCGCCGAATTCAAAATTTTCTGGTTTTTATTTTACACAAATAAAACAAACCAAATCATTTACAAAAAATATAAGTGAAGAAGAAATTTGTCTCGGTTGGTTTTAATGTGTACTTTATACAACTAATTGTTAAAAAATACAAAAACAACCAATAATTTTTGTATTAAAAATGACATGCATTAATTTTAAAACGCAAAAAAAAAAAATAGTATTTTTTACATGTAGTCAGTTGAGAGACTGAGTGTAAACGAGCGAAGAGAAAGGAAGAACTGCTATAGCCAGGCCCACAAAGGACTCTTAGGAATAGATAAGTTTTGATAATAAAACGGAAAGGATGATTTTAACCAGGACGTTTCTAGAGGTGCCGGATATGTGATGACGGGGAACATTCGGGCTTTCCACACTGAGGAAGAAGGGAACTTGAGTGGATATGTAATGAGATACTGCTTGCATAGCCTTTCGCATAGGCTGTTCACGGTAAAGTGTGCGCTTTTGACGCCCTAGTTACATTTTCCTTTCAGCCATTTTTTTTTTTTAATCCTTTAACCACATTTTAAAATGCATATTACCATGTAAGTATAAAGTGTGTGTATATTCCACCGCATTCTAGAAGTTAATGTCTAAGGCTAAAATAAAATATATTTATTGACTATTGTTCCAAATGGGAGGTCTCTCAAAAGTGCTCACTTTACCGTGAAAAGCCTATATATTTGTGCAGAGTGAGCTGTGTTTGTCGCGTACGCGCGAGATCTGATAGGATTGCTGTTTTCATGACACCGCAGCACAGCATTAATGTTATTTGTTTACTGTCTCGGCGCACGTCACGAATGTGGTGACGGGCATTTCAGCGCCGAGACCAGAGACCGCACCACAGTTCCGTCCCTCTTCACTGTCGGTGGGAGTGAGTGGATTGCGGCTTGAGAAGGAAGAAGAGAAATTCATAATAGCCACAATCCAAGGGTTTGAGGGAGTGCCAAAGATACGCCGGTTACCCTACTGTAGAAATAATATAATACAGTGTTTTTTTTATGTAACCCATTCCGACCCAGTGTACACAGTTGTGTAAATTTTGCTCGTGTAGGTAATTTTTGGTCTGTACTGCACACTGCGTGGCTAAATGACCAATGATCTCACCTGTGCGTAAATTAGTATTTGCAAACGGTCCCGCTGGTCTAGGTCATAATTGGTTAATAATTACTGTAGCCGAACATATAGCCTACAGCTCCATTGGCTGCGACAACGAAACAAGTGTTGTGTCGACTTAAGTACAGCACGCATGATAATTTTTGATCGCAGCATCTGAAACCGTAAATTAAAGTGGGTCTGAAAGGGTTTAAAATGAATTGTTTATAGCTTTGACGGGCAGATTTGAAAGTTTGATAATATTTACAATTCGGGGGAGGTGCGTTTGCGTGCACGTGTGTGTGTGTGTATGTATGTGTGTGTGTGAAAGAGAAATAGCAGACTTCCTCAAAGAAAATTTTTTTTTTAAATCCCAGTGCATTACCCGAATAACATGAATAACTTTGTCTCTTCAGGATTGCTGTCAGGAAGACGCAGTACTCCANACGCCGGTTACCCTACTGTAGAAATAATATAATACAGTGTTTTTTTTATGTAACCCATTCCGACCCAGTGTACACAGTTGTGTAAATTTTGCTCGTGTAGGTAATTTTTGGTCTGTACTGCACACTGCGTGGCTAAATGACCAATGATCTCACCTGTGCGTAAATTAGTATTTGCAAACGGTCCCGCTGGTCTAGGTCATAATTGGTTAATAATTACTGTAGCCGAACATATAGCCTACAGCTCCATTGGCTGCGACAACGAAACAAGTGTTGTGTCGACTTAAGTACAGCACGCATGATAATTTTTGATCGCAGCATCTGAAACCGTAAATTAAAGTGGGTCTGAAAGGGTTTAAAATGAATTGTTTATAGCTTTGACGGGCAGATTTGAAAGTTTGATAATATTTACAATTCGGGGGAGGTGCGTTTGCGTGCACGTGTGTGTGTGTGTATGTATGTGTGTGTGTGAAAGAGAAATAGCAGACTTCCTCAAAGAAAATTTTTTTTTTAAATCCCAGTGCATTACCCGAATAACATGAATAACTTTGTCTCTTCAGGATTGCTGTCAGGAAGACGCAGTACTCCAAGATGTTCGACCATGGCTGCTGGAAGAGGCTGGCCTTGTGCGCGGGTGTTCTGCTGCTGTTCGTCGGCAGCGTCTGCCACCTCTACATCGACGATATCTTCCGTCACACCGCTCTAAAGGTACCTTCAACAACGCCTTGAAGTGCAATCCATTCACCGTTACTTCCAACTTTCCTGAAGCTCTGCTCGAGTTCTACTTCCAGGCTATTCCTACGCCTGTGCTAATCACGGACTAAAAAGGTGAGGTAGACCGCTTATTCGTCTTCTGCGCATGTACCCAACATTTACCTACCTCAAATGAACACAAATATCGAAGTCGCGTGACGAACGCGTTTGTTTATATCCTAATTTTCAAGGGACCAGCACTTTTATGTGGATAAAATACTTTCACCTATTTGAATTTAATCTAACAGCATTACAAATTGGTTATAGGAAGTACACAAACATCTCAAAGCACTTCTTTACTAAACAGTTTTCTAACCTAAAATCCAGTCCAAGCTGTTTTTGATAGTCGTGTTGGCAGAAAAATAGTTCAATGTTGGTATACGGAGATTTGTTGTGCGCAGCCAGCGAGATCGTTCTACCTCATCTTTAGTCTGTTGCAAATAAAGCTTAACTAAGTATATAGGCTAACCACGGTTAATTAAGCACTTTACACATAATTCTGTATCCTTCCGCCTTACGTAAAATTAGCATTGCTATTGGCCGTCTCACTTTATTCATGAGCCATCCAGGTGAAACTGTATAATTGTTAATAATGGTAATGTCACTAATGTACAAATACCTACTCTAAAGTAAAAAAAAATATATTAACTTCAATGACCATAATTTTAAACATTACTCTTGCAACACGACGCCAAGATTTAGAACCAATTTGCTACCAACGCAAGTCTGAACATGCATGCCAGCGTGTACGATAGGAGACGTGTAGTTAAGGGCAGTGGTTTTTTTTCAAAAGTTGATTTCAATAGCGCTTACATTACCGAGAATAGCCTTTATAAAATGACACAAAATGGACAACGCGCTTAATTCGTGCGCACTCGGTTTAATAATATTTTGCATGAAAACTATTTCTTACAGGGCATAACCAACACACTTTTGTCCTTGTTTTTATTCGTATTAATTGTAAATTAAATATTATAATTTGTAAAGTACTCCGTAAGTCAGTTTAATTTAACAAAAAAAAATTATGTTATCAGAAATATAAAGCGCTTGTGATACATATGTTAGAAAACGGCCAAATACGTTATACACGAAGTGATTTTTCAAAGGTTCGATTCAAAAAGTGCGAAGATGTGAATTAACTATAAAACCTTATATCAGTTGTCAGGTTTCTGAATGAAACCCGCAAGTTTCCACGACCAATGTCAAAGTATATTTTTGACTTAAGAGATTCTGCTGCGTCGTTTTGGCGGATATTGTCGTCTGTGTCCTTGTAAACGAGTTGCAGTAGCCATGATGACGTTTCGAAAGCCAGGTACACAATCTCCTTTGCATTATTTTTCCCGAGCGTCATATTCCAGAACAGGAAGTACGTAATTACAGGGATTTGGACTGATCTAAAAGTTGAGATATATTAAGAGTTTCACATATTTGTTTTGTTATAGAACCAGTTTCACTACTACTGTTCTCTTTTACTTCTTTTCAAAATGGGCATCGATCGGCAACTTATAAACCTGTGGTGTATGTTGTTCTAGCCTCCCCTTTTTTTGTCATATTTTCAGCAGATTACAAGCCGAAAAGGAAGATTAAGCAGTTCGACTTGCCAAAAGATTTTTTTATAATTGGTTTATTTTGATGTGATATACACAAGGGAGTTTACATAGTGGCAACAAAATGCCGCTTCTGCTGTAAAATGGCAATAAAATATCTTCTAAAAAACTTTTTTTTTTTTTTTGCAATGGAAACTGTTTACCGCGGAAAAATTTCAGAATTATACAAATGATGAATTTTTACAGAATTGTTTGACACGTTGGTTTATTGTTAATCGGTTAAAAGAACACAGGGAACGTTCTGTTGGAGCTAGGAAATCTGTTGCGAGTACAATGACATTTTGGTAGTGTTATAAACACAGACCGGAAGAACTACATTGTGTACATGCGTTTGTTGGAATTGTTCTTTTGCGCGAATGAAGCATCTCAAACAGTTACTGACGACGAGAACCAGGCGAAGCTAACCAATTCCAGGGCAGCAGCTGCCTCTAAGACAGTCGCCGCGGGATTATATCTCCGCGCATTCCTCATCGACTCGTGCGAAGAAANACGCCGGTTACCCTACTGTAGAAATAATATAATACAGTGTTTTTTTTATGTAACCCATTCCGACCCAGTGTACACGGTTGTGTAAATTTTGCTCGTGTAGGTAATTTTTGGTCTGTACTGCATACTGCGTGGCTAAATGACCAATGATCTCACCTGTGCGTAAATTAATATTTGCAAATGGTCCCGCTGGTCTAGGTCATAATTGGTTAATAATTACTGTAGCCGAACATATAGCCTACAGCTCCATTGGCTGTGACAACGAAACAAGTGTTGTGTCGACTTAAGTACAGCACGCATGATAATTTTTGATCGCAGCATCTGCAACCGTAAATTAAAGTGGGTCTGAAAGGATTTAAAAAGAAATTGTTTATAGCTTTGACGGGCAGATTTTAAAGTTTGATAATATTTACAATTCGGAGGAGGTGCGTTTGCGTGCGTGCGTGTGTGTGTGTGTGAGAGAGAGAGAGAGAGAGAGAGAGAGAGAGAGAGAAATAGCAGACTTCCTCAAAGAATTTTTTTTTTTAATCCCAGTGCATTACCCGAATAACATGAATAACTTTGTCTCTTCAGGATTGCTGTCAGGAAGACGCAGTACTCCANAATCCCAGTGCATTACCCGAATAACATGAATAACTTTGTCTCTTCAGGATTGCTGTCAGGAAGACGCAGTACTCCAAGATGTTCGACCATGGCTGCTGGAAGAGGCTGGCCTTGTGCGCGGGTGTTCTGCTGCTGTTCGTCGGCAGCGTCTGCCACCTCTACATCGACGATATCTTCCGTCACACCGCTCTAAAGGTACCTTCAACAACGCCTTGAAGTANAGCGTCTGCCACCTCTACATCGACGATATCTTCCGTCACACCGCTCTAAAGGTACCTTCAACAACGCCTTGAAGTATAATCCACTCACCGTTACTCCCAACTTTCCTGAATCTCTGCTCGAGTTCTACTTCCAGGCTATTCCTACGCCTGTGCTAATCACAGACTAAAAAGGTGGGGTAGACCGCTTATTCGTCTTCTGCGCACGTACCCAACATTGACCTACCTCAAAGGAACACAAATATCGAAGTCACGTGACGAACGTGTTTGTTTATATCCTAATTTCCAAGAGACCAGCACTTTTATATGGATAAAATACTTTCACCTATTTGAATTTAATCTAACTGCATTACAAATTGGTTATAGGAAGTACACAAACATCTCAAAGCACTTCTTTACTAAACAGTTTTCTAACCTAAAATCCAGTCCAAGCTGTTTTTGATAGTCGTGTTGGCAGAAAAATAGTTCAATGTTGGTATACGGAGATTTGTTGTGCGCAGCCAGCGAGATCGTTCTGCCTCATCTTTAGTCTGTTGCAAATAAAGCTTAACTAAGTATATAGGCTAATCACGGTTAATTAAACACTTTACACATAATTCTGTATCCTTCCGCCTTACGTAAAATTAGCATTGCTATTGGCCGTCTCACTTTATTCATGAGCCATCCAGGTGAAACTGTATAATTATTAATAATGGTAATGTCACTAATTTACAAATACCTACTCTAAAGTAAAAAAAAAATATTAACTTCAATGACCATAATTTTAAACATTACTCTCGCAACACGACGCCAAGATTTAGAACCAATTTGCTACCAACGCAAGTCTGAACATGCATGCCAGTGTGTACGATAGGAGACGTGTAGTTAAGGGCAGTGGTTTTTTTTTCAAAAGTTGATTTCAATAGCGCTTACATTACCGAGAATAGACTTTATAAAATGACACAAAATGGACAACGCGCTTAATTCGTGCGCACTCGGTTTAATAATATTTTTCATGAAAACTATTTCTTACAGGGCATAACCAACACACTTTTGTCCTTGTTTTTATTCGTATTAATTGTAAATTAAATATTATAATTTGTAAAGTACTCCGTAAGTCAGTTTAATTTAACAAAAAAAAATTATGTTATCAGAAATATAAAGCGCTTGTGATACATATGTTAGAAAACAGCCAAATACGTTATACACGAGGTGATTTTTCAAAGGTTCGATTCAAAAAGTGCGAAGATGTGAATTAACTATAAAACCTTATATCATGTTTAATAATTATACTTTTTTAGTAAATAATTAACTTTATCCAACGTACTGATAACCGTAACTCACGCTTGACCTTGCATTAGACCATATATGACTGTGCGCGGCGCACTCTTTGCGGTCTACCACAGAAACGGTTGATCNAAAACCATTTGAAATATAGATTTTCAAGGGCGTCTACCTCCCTTACGAGTTACTGTACAACATGGGTCGTATGATGTTTCCTATCCCATTTTGGATAGGGAATCACCTCGCAGTGTTTGTACCTGTAGTTCAGGGCCACCCTCTATAATATTGTGACTATTTCTAGCGGTTCTCGTTTTTGTCGGTGTAATCGCTGGCTTTATGCATGCGCATCCCCGGTACATAACAAGTTTTGCGATTGGCGGACACGTCTTTGCACGCAACAGTACTGCGGTCCAGTTGTTACTTTACTCAAGGAAAGCCGTCCGAGCCGCGATGTTATGGAATAAGCCTGGGAGTTTCGCTGCCGGGAAAGGAGGCGTGCGTTAGACCATGATTTTGACAGCAGGGAATATTGTGGCAAGAGCACGTTTGGTCAGGCCCGGCGGTTTGCGCGGATGTCTCTCGCGACGTCGTCACGCGCGTGGATTTTAAACAGATTGTGCGGCGTCAGTGCCTAGCAAGTGAGAAGCACGCGCATTATAAAATGCGAGTTTTAATGGATGTTTCATTTCGTAATAAGGCCATACGATCCATAATGGCATTCAGACTTATATACGACTGAATAAATATGGTGTACGCAATTTACAAGAGGCAAAGTTTGTGCCCCCACGTAATTGTAGGTAATTTATGCGAGGTGACAAAAGTTTCGTGTAAAAAACGACAAACGCTATAT